>JAXIVJ010011710.1:0-37500 GCA_036785665.1 Chirona hameri | reverse complement strand
TCATCTCGAGGAATCGGAGCGGTCTTGGCCCAGCGAGACGTGGTCTGAGCTGAGCGTCCAGTGGGGTATGTGTTGAGAACCCTGTCATCTGCAGAGGAAAAATATTCACAGTTGGAACACGGGGCACTAGCTATCGTGTTTGCTGTAGAGAGGTTCAACCAGTATTTGATGGGCAACAGGTTCACTCTGGCCACTGATCATAAGCCGTTGGTGATTTTATTCGGTGAGAATAAAGATCTTCCAGTCATGGCGTCCGCTCGTATCCATAGATGGGCCCTGAAGTTGTCTGCCCCATGTACCAGTACACCATTCAGTTCAGGCGCACGGAAGACATGGGTAATGCTGACGCCCTCAGTAGGCGTCTCTCTTCTGACGCCTCTCGCCTATGCTGACGCCTCTCTTCCAATCACAGTCGGCTCCGGTAACGAAGATTTGGTGCTGCTGGTGGATCATCCTGTGTTTGAGGCCCGACAAGTAGCTCGGCTGACAGCTCGTGACCCGGTGCTTTCCAGAGTGATGAACCTGGTGCAGAAAGGAGAGTGGTCTGCAGATGTTGATGCTCGTCTCAAACCGTTCTCCGATAAACGCTACGAGATATCGGTGTGCTCAGGTGTGCTTCTCTGGGGTCACAGAGTCGTGATACCACAGAGAGCCCGCCATACTGTGATTGCAGAACTGCATGCAGCTCACCCAGGTATCGGCAGAATGAAGGCGCCGGCGAGGAACTGCGTTTGGTGGCCTCAGATCGACAGCGACCCCGGAAATGGCTGTTCGTCAATGTTGGCTGCATGTCAGCAGACTCGCCCCGCTCCTCGTCGGGCTGATTTGAGCGTGCGGCCCTGGCCGAAACATGTCAGAGCAGACTCGCCCCGCTCCTCGTCGGGCTGATTTGAGCATGTGGCCCTGGCCGAAACTCCCATGGTCAAGGACTCACGTCGATTTCGCGGAGCCCATCAAATGCAAGTACGTTTTTGTTGTGGTAGACGCGTACTCAAAGTGAGTGGAGGCTGAACCATACACAAGTGTGGGCTGTCAGGCGGCAATGGTCAGACTGCGCAGAATGTTTGCAAGATGGAGTCTGCCTGATATGATCTGATCTGACAATGCAAAAACTTTCACCTCTCAGGCGTTCCAGCAGTTCATGGCAGATAATGGCATCCAACACAGGACGATAGAGCCACGTCACAGTCAAGATAGCGGGTTGTCAGAGAGGGTAGTTCATGACGTTAAGCAGGCTCTCAAACGCAGTGCAAATGGTAACTGGGAGCTGCTTCTAGCTGAGTGGTTATTATACCAGAGGAAGATTTCACATTCCACAACGTCTGTCTCGCCCTCAGAACTGATGCTGGGACGAGTGATCCGGAGTCGGCTGGATCTTTTCATCCTGATCTGCAGAGTAGAGTTCAGCAGAAGCAGCTGCAGCAGAAGCTGAACCACGACCCCATTGTACCTCGGAAGTTACAGCCGAGTGTTGATGATTCCGTCTATGCGAGAAACTACGGTGTGGGACAGGCGTGGTCACCAGGTGTCATCATCGGTGTTGATGGTCCAGTGTCTTTCGTGGTTAAGCTGGAAGATGGGAGGATTTGGCGTCGCCATCAGGATCAGTTAATGCGAAAATGTGGCATGCATTCATATCCTGTCTCAGGAGATTCTGCTGATGTAGCTGACGGTGAGCAGCTCCTTCGTCGGGGGCAGCTGTCGGCTGCTGCTTCTGGCGAGGCAACCTGCCGAGGTCTCTCCACCATGCCGGGGACTCTGCCGCACTCAGCACCAGTGCCGGCCGACGTTGGTACGCAGCCAGCGGCGGCGACTCTACCCTCTGACGCCTCGTCACGGGAGCCCTTGCTGAGCGATCTCCCCTGTGCGAGCTTCCCTGTGGCGCGGCCGCCGCCGGAGTCTTCCGTGCGAGAGCCCTCGCCTGAGCCGGCAGCCGAGGTGCAGCCGAGAAGATCCACAAGATTGCGAAAACAGAGTTCTTCCAAGCATGAAGTTTTGTTTGGTTGTGAACGTGTCTTTCCTGTTACCTTGAAGTGGTTTGTTCTCTGTGTACTAGATACGTTTTTTTGTGGTTAAGGTCTGTTCTATTAGGAGCACAACTTATTTTTTTCACACAATGGAAGGATTGTAATGCTATATATATATATATATATATATATATATATATATATATATATATATATATATATATATATATATATATATATATATATATATATATATATATATATATATATATATATATATATATATATATATATATATATATATATAATATATATATATATATATATATATATATATATATATATATATATATATATATATATATATATATATATATATATATATATATATATATATATATATATATATATATATATATAATATATATATATATATATATATATATATATATATATATATATATATATATATATATATATATATATATATATATATATATATAATATATATATATATATATATATATATATATATATATATATATATATATATATATATATATATATATATTATATATATATATATATATATATATATATATATATATATATATATATATATATATATATATATATATATATATATATATATATATATATATATATATATATATATATATATATATATATATTGTATATATATGTATATATATATATATATATATATATATATATATATATATATATATATATATATATATATATATATATATATATATATATATATATATATATAATATATATATATAATATATATATATATATATATATATTATATATATATATATATATATATATATATATATATATATATATATATATATATATATATATATATATATATATATATATATATATATATATATATATATATATATATATATATATATATATATATATATATATATATATATATATATATATATATATATATATATATATATATATATATATATATATATATATATATATATATATATATATATATATATATATATATATATATATATATATATATATATATATATATATATATATATATATATATATATATATATATATATATATATATATATATATATATATATATATATATATATATATATATATATATATATATATATATATATATATATATATATATATATATATATATATATATATATATATATATATATATATATATATATATATATATATATATATATATATATATATATATATATATATATATATATATATATATATGCAAAAGCACACTTCGTCTTTCAAAGCCGTTGAGGCAGGCCAGATGGCCACAAATTCTGGCCCCATTAGTGCCAGAGTTTTTGCTCGTGCCATATGTGCAGTT
This sequence comes from Chirona hameri, assembly GCA_036785665.1. NCBI lineage: Eukaryota > Metazoa > Arthropoda > Thecostraca > Balanomorpha > Balanidae > Chirona > Chirona hameri. The sequence continues at coordinate 34,122 of JAXIVJ010011710.1, read as the reverse complement.
CTGATGTTTGTCCAGGTGGTATTCAACTGAAATGTCTGAAACACATGTTATCAAACAAATCGTTTGGTAAATGTATGTATAGTCTCGCAACTTTTTTGGTGCACGGTGCTCTTTTTTTGCAAAATGCACGTGCGGCGGACAAGAAGCATATAGCAGCCGAATAGTCTTGGGACATATATTAATTATTGGGGTTTTAGGTCGCACAGACTCCTCTGATCAATTTGCGTCTTGGGACATACATGTACCAACGGACAATAATGGGTTAAAACGATGTAAACGATTTAATTGTAATCGCCAACACAGTATCGAAGGGAAGGAAACATAATAAATAAATAAATTGATGTCCTTTGTTTGCGTATTGGTTTTCATTTGTATATCATGGTGTGCCATGCGCGGAACTAGCGCCGGGCGGCGGAGCGCCCGTCCGGGCCTGCTGCCATTGGGTTTTCGGTATGAAACTGCACATTTCGAAGTCTAGCAGAACAACTGTAAGGAGTAACAAATATATTCTCTGGATCCTGTTAGATTATGCAATGTTTTCTACACTTTTGCCAAAGACCTGACACCACTGCCGACGCAGCTTGAGACATTTTAAGATAAAATTATTAGTTTAGTTCTAATGTTAAATCTCGGGAAATCGCCTGATTTAGGGTAAACGGCGGCGCAATACCAAACATATCTTAAAAAGTAAGTATGATATCAAAAAATGTATTTGCCTCCTGAGAGAAGACTTCTATTACCATACCAACTAAATTTGAGCCCTCCACCTTCGATACCGTGGTCGCTTTGCCAGGCTGATTGCGTGCAATGCTTCACTCAAGGTTACTATAACGCTTCGCTTACAACTGAACGTAGATGCTAGCTGGTTCTTATATTAACGTAAACGATGGTTTTGTCCATTAACCCGCGAGTTACTGGGGTATATTTCATAACGCGACTTACTGGGGGGGGGGGCTATTTTTAGCCCCCCTCTGATCTCCGGAACTACTGGACCGAATGTAAAAATTCAAACGGCATTCGATAGCCCTGGAAAATTTATCGAGGGAAACATAATATTGTTGACCTCGGGGTCACTGATAACGTCACAGATCAGGTCAAGTACAAAATGTTGGACCGTGTCAAAAGGTCTCGATGGATGGAATTGTCGCGCAAAATTGCGATATTAAACGTATAAGCTGTCGATAAATCGGTATGATTCGTGTGTCTGACACTTCTAAGTACCTTTCTAAGCTGTTTGTGACCTTGGGTCAGGTCAAGGTCATCCGAGGTCACGAGGTCAAACTGCAGATTACGGTCATTAGGCGTTGTAACACATGTTTATGGGTTTGTTTTTCGTCTAGAACGCGAAAAATGACCTTAGAACATTGTTTGTTCCATATAAATAGAAGTAAAAAGCAAAAATGGAAATGCGTTTTTATGCATAGTAATATTGTGAAAAGTGGCCGATTTTTGTCATTTAAAGGTCATAACTCGGTCATTTTTAAAGATATCGACTTGAAATTTGGTACACATATTCACCGCATACGTCGCGATCACATATATTCCGATTTTTGGATAACTCTGATTTTTTCTTGAAAATTTTGTTAAAAAAAAAAAATGTATTTGGATTTCTCAAAATTTTGAATTTCACAAAGTCTCAAAAATCCGAGATATCAGTTTGATAGCTTGGTCTATTGTCAGTAATTTCGTTTAAAACAATTTAGTTTATCTCCAATATCGTACCTTTGACAGCGTTTTCCGCAAACCATTATTTTGCAACAAAAACCGAAGAACATGACGTCACTCTGACGTCATTCCCGGTTGACCTATCATAGCCTCATGTTTTTCCTTTTGCCAACATGTGTAGAATTGATGTGAGAGAAGGTACCGCAAGTTTGGTGACGATACCTGTGTTTGTTTAGGAGTTATTGCAAAATAACGGGAGGGGGGGGGCAAAAAATAGCCCCCCCCCCCCAGTAACTCGCGGGTTAAGGACCCTCGAATGCTAGTGCCGGGTATGGCACACCATGATATGATCATTAACACCAGTAAAACGCCTTAATCGGCATTAACCGAGCGGTATCTGTTGCTTCCCAAGGTAACTTAATAACTCCTGGGACAAACTACATACAAATTAAGTTGTATTAAATTGTTCATGATATCCTTTCTCGAATCCGCCAAAAGGGAGTACGTCCTGAGCGCTGCATGCTTCATCGTATGCATTAATGTTTAGATAAATCAAGCCATTTTGTATCAATAATTATTTTTGCTCATTTTGACGTTTGCATGTGCCACGCGTGCAAACTGTGGTACCACTGCACCTCTATCAGAACGCACCATACCAACATCAAAATTGATTTGATGGACCTATCCAATGGTGAAAACACGATCTTAATCGGAGCAGTGGTTGCAAAGTTATTAGCTTCCAAAAAGCGTCTGTACGGCCGGGTCGGGCTGGGTCAAACGTAAATGTATCTAGTAAGATGACTAGAAACCTCACGGGCGCTTCGCGCCCGCTCCGTAATGACCAGTAAAACTCCCTTTTGGACGATGACCGAGCGGGCACGCACTGGTAAAGCTAAAACAAGTTTGAAATATGAAACGGTACGGGAGCACACGTGGTAGTAACACATAGTCATTTTAGTCCTTTTAGTTCTCCATAAAAAATTGGCAGGCCTCCATGCAAGCCAACATACAAATTAAGTTTTATTAAATTGTACATGATCTCCTTTCTCGAATCCGCCAAAAGGGAGTACGTCCTGAGCGTGGCATGCTTTAGTGTATACAAAATGAATGCTTAGATAAATCAAGCCATTTTTGTTCAAAAATTATTTGTGTTCCTTTCGACGTCTGCGGGTGCCACGCGCTGTGATACCACTCCTATCAGAACGCACCATAACAAAATACAAATTTATGTGATGGTCCTATCCAATGGTGAAAACCCGATATCAATCGGAGCAGTGGTTGCAAAGTTATTAGCTTCCGAAAAGCATCTGTATGGCCGGGTCGGGCCGGGTCGGGCCGGGTCGGGCAGGGTCAAATGTAAATTTGTCTAGTAAGTTGACGAGAAACTTAACGGGCGCTTCGCGCCCGCTCGGTAATAAATTTCAAACGAACATTGGCATTGATTATAGGCAGTATATTTTAAGTCGAAAGTTACTAGCCTTTGTATAACAGATCGTGCAAAACGCAAGGAATCACTTGAAATTATTGTCCTTCCCAGAGTGGCGCACACTGGTGCAACATGGAGTGAATGATAGCCAAAAATGAGGTTCTGATGATGAGGTGGGGTAAGACGGCCACTCGGAGCCAGTGGTGGCCGCCTTACCCCACACTCGACACAAACGATTCAGAGCATTTTTTTCAGACGGAATCAAGATTCGCCCAGCATTACAAATCAACATTGACGGCGTAAGCAATTACCTACCACAGTTGAAGTCAAACTTTTGACTGCAGTGATATGTACGAGTACGCAAAGGTTTACAGAGTAGAATAGAAATAGGTCCAACCGAGAGGGTTTTGTTCGAAAAATCGAAATTATGAATTAACTACGGGGAGCAAGCTCACCTGAATTTGCTTGGGCCGAGGGGCCGAAAATGGAAATTCTAGTACTCATTGTTTTTCCACTCGTAACGTTTGTGCGCTTAGGCTACAAAGAGGGTGTCTGTCTTACCTTGCGTCTTACCTACCCTGGCCGCTTTACCCCACTCTCCCCTATTTATATTTTTGGACCATCATTCACCCACTTTTACTTCAATGTGCGCTGCTCTGGTACGCTCCAGTAATTCAAGTAATAACTTGCGTATAGCGCGTGCTATTTTCGAAAAGGATCCAGTTAGTCAACTTTCAACCTAAAATGAACTGACTAGAACCAGTAAGGCGTCGTAGTTGGCGATGAACGAGCGAGCGCGAAGGAAATGTATGGGAATTTCAACTTGATCGGGCAAGTAGTTTCTGAGATACAAAAAAAGGTGCGCACGTCCGCACGTGCAGAGGCACCCACCTTTGACTTGTGGGAAAGTGGCGGCTGAGAGGTCCCTAACCACACACCAAATTTGAACACAATCGGCTCAGCCGTTCCAGAGATATATAATAGGGGTGTGCACGTACGCACGTGCAAAGCCATCCCACCCCTGGCTTGTGGAAAGGCGGCGGCTGAGAGGTCCCTAACCACACACCAAATTTGAACACAATCGGCTCAGCCGTTCCTGAGATACAGAATAGGGGTGTGCACGTGCGCACGTGCAGAGGCACTCATCCCTGACTTGTGGGAAACTGGCGGATGAGAGGTCCCTAACCACACACCAAATTTGAACACAATTGGCTCAGCCGTTCCTTAGATATATGATAGAGGTGTGCACGTGCGCACGTGCAGTCACCCCACCCCTGAGTTGTGTGAAAGTGGCGGCTGGGGGGTCCCTAACCACACACGAAATTTGTACATAATCTGCCCAGCCGTTGCGGAGTTATTGCGAGAAAATACTTTTCAGCACCCCTCACGCGGCACGCGCCACACGCAGTGGTAGTCACCCACGTGAGTCAGCACCGGTCTAAAACAGGGTAGGTTGGATGGGGCTGCTCAGCAAAGAAGTCCGTTTGTCAATCGGACGTGTGGTTGCAGATATATGCGCTTCTCAAAAGCGTCGCCACGGGTCGGGTCGGGTCGGGTCGGGACGGGCCGCTCATAATCAGATTTTTCCCATATACCACGGAAGGACGGGCGAGCGCTTCGCGCTCGCTCGTAATAATGTATTTCGCTTGGTGCCTTTTATTTAGCAAAACGAGTGCGACACTTCTTGAAACACGCATTCAAATAAAGAAGAGACAAATGAGAGGCACGAGCTTGCCCATACGCAACCAAAAGCATCAAAAATGATCGAGAGAAAAACATATGGCTGCCGTAAGGAGTGCAATCCTATTGCACGTCACATCCTGCGCATAAGTGACACGTGGTTGTGAGGATGCACTTGGAAACAACTATGCTACAATGCAACACAGTACATGTGCGATAAGTGGTCCGTAGTGATGTAGTGACCAGTGTACGAGACACACGGTCTCGGCTGTCTCGGGGCCATCTCCAGCGCAACAAAAGGACAATGCACTTGGATATGGAAATGACAACTCATATACACTCAGAACAAGGATCTGCAAAGTGAAAATCTTTGTTCACATGCTGGTTAATTCCGTTTGAATAATTCCCAAAATAATGACGTGGACATCCGCAAATGCAACTGCATGCAGAACAATGTACTTGCTGAGCAACAAAGATGAACAATCATAGCACACTTGATGGGCTGCGGTATCCCGAAAAAACGTGCTTATCTCCTGTTATCCGAGAATGTCTGACACTGTCACTTCCATTCTTAAAGTACCGGTATGTTTCATCTGTGTCAAAACTCCCATATTTTTCGAGCTTCGAATTTCAGAACGGTCAGATCATGACATGGCAAATTATATCCTTATCTTACTAAAACACCTTCCTAGGACAAAAAAAAACTCAAGCTCTCCTGGCATCTTGGGCGAGTCGCAATCGATGTAAAGTTAATTAATGCCACCAACCAACGTATCGATGTAAATATAAATAAATACAATCCAATCAACCGAGCTGAATTGCTAGTACCCGCCACCATGTGATAAGCGTACCAAGTTTACTCAGGAATTCATTCCTTTGTTTTAACATACGCAATATGTTGGCAGTCTGCTGGTAGTTATTGGCAGTGATAAGTTTGATCGTTCGTTGCCACAAAATATTTGTATGAAATGAACGTTTGTAAAAGAGTGCAAATGACTTCAAAGTGAGCATTTCTGGCAGGACAGAAAGTGCATAGATTGTGACGTGCTAAATCGAAAAAGTGTTGGGTATTATATGGGTCCTAGTCATTTTGAACAGCCAGATCTTTTTCTTGGAATATGCCGACATACTTATGGACAAAATTGGCTATCAACCATAGAAAACACGACCAATGAAGTTCAATTCATTGGAACGACAATGCAGTGCTCATTAATTACTATGATCGTCAACCCATTTCCAGGACACATTATGTCACATAGCGGTCTCCACTCCAACCCCTGCGCCGAGCTACAGCTGCCTCACAGCCAATCCTTCAGAATGACAGAAGAATTGTCCATTACCTATAACCACACTCCATTAATAATGGTACCTGTAATAGAAACAGGTGGCAGGAACATGCCGGCACACTTATAACTAAGAAACCTACACCGGCTAGGCTTTCTGCAGGCTGCCAGCCGGTCGCGGAGCCCGCTGATCCTGCATGTCGAAGTCGAGGCGTCGTGTAGCGCATGTCATGCTGGCGTAGTTTTGCCCCCTCAGATTAGAAGTCGCGTGTGATCTTTTGTGTGATAGGGCTGCACTTGTGAGCAATAATGGTGCACGTGGGAAATGCGTTGCGTGCGATATTCTTTACTCCTAATCCCTAAAAGTGCCGGCGCAGAGACAACTGGCCAGACAGCGGGCACCGCTTTCCGGTTGTCACCTGTTTCCTCGAGGTGAGGCAGCATTGTTTGCGAGATAAATGGAGCAGGTTTGGGCGAGATACTGAGCTCGCTTTCCTTGCACTCAAACTTCTTCGATGTCTTATAGTGCACGCCGTTAAATGTCACTAAAACATTGATCGCCATACGTGTTCGGTGTCAGTTAACACGGCAGTGCAGTGGCAGGCGGTATAGCGTTACCGCGCCCCATTTTGCCAACTATTAGAGAAGTGCTATACCGCAAAACGTTATGTAATCTACACAGCCGGTCCTTAAGAACGACAGCCGGTCCTTAAGAACGACAACACTCGAGAGTGGTGAACACTGGCGAGTCTTTCTGAAAAGCAATTATGCCTAGTGTTACGACACCATTATGTTTTAAGAGCTATGTTATGTAGTCGAACAAGTAGTTTGGACGGTCAAAATGCATTCCAGGTGATGTTTGCTTGTAACGCTTTTGCATGTTTCAGTTGATAATTTTCTAAAAGCAACAAAAACTTAGGCCCTACTGTTAGAATTCGTTGGATATATATATATATATATATATATATATATATATATATATATATATATATATATATATATAACATTTAGATAAAGCATCATTCACCAAGACGATAGTAGAGTAGGTATCTAAGTTTAGCACTGCTACATTATGTGCAATATTCAAATTAGATGTTCTATTTTCAGGAAGTCTGTGCTTTTATTTCAACACAAATAATAGTATCGAAACAATACAGTAATGTCAATAAGTGTAATCACTTATCAGAATACGTTCTTTCAATCAGGCACGATACTTGACATAAATACGAAACCAGTTGATGCTATTTCCACAGTGGCAATCCAAATATTTTTCGAAGTCTTTTCGTAATACCTCAAATTGTTTTTACGATTCGCAAGCATTCAAATTGTTTGCGCTCGTATCCCTCGTATCCATTGACCTGAATTTATGACACATTCTAATCTATTAACCGATGCAGAAGATTATGTTTATGAGCGCGAATGTTGTGAGTTGTTCGAGGCCAAACAGTTTGCAATACCCGGAATACGGATCAGGCCGAGCATGTCCTCTGCCAACTGTGGTCGCCTCCTCGTACAGGGCCCGAGCACCACACGAGACTGTTTTTCGCTCATGGATAAACTTGTCTCTGCCAACCGTGATGACTTCGGATAGAGCTCGCGGGGGCCGCAGGGATATTTCCCTTCATGACGAAACTTATCTATGCCAACTGTGGTAGTTGACCATGGTGCCTCTGGAGGCCATGGGTCGGTCTGTTTTCTATGAATTGCAAAACTAATTTATGTCAATTATGAAAGCAGGGCGGCCAGAGGCCACGGGACTGTTTCCCCGTTCGTTGGGAATCTTATGCCTACAAGCTGTGGTCGCTTCGTATGGAGCCCGGGCCACGGTTCCCTTCATGATCAAACTTACCTCTGTCAACTGTGGTAACTTACTATGGAGACCATGGACAATGGATCTGTTTTCCCTTCATGGCGAAACTTGGCGCTGCCAACTGTGGTAACTTACTATAGAGACCATGGACAATGTTGATCTGTTTTCCCTTCATGGCGAAACTTGGCGCTGCCAACTGCGCCAGCTTAGTAAGGAATCCGGAAGTAACGGCATGTGTTCCCTTCATGGCGAAACTTGGCGCTGTCAACTGCGCCAGCTTAGTAAGGAATCCGGAAGTAACGGCATGTGTTCCCTTCATGGCGAAACTTGGCGCTGCCAACTGCGCCAGCTTAGTAAGGAATCCGGAAGTAACGGCATGTGTTCCCTTCATGGCGAAACTTGGCGCTGCCAACTGCGCCAGCTTAGTAAGGAATCCGGAAGTAACGGCATGTGTTCCCTTCATGGCGAAACTTGGCGCTGCCAACTGCGCCAGCTTAGTAAGGAATCCGGAAGTAACGGCATGTGTTCCCTTCATGGCGAAACTTGGCGCTGCCAACTGCGCCAGCTTAGTAAGGAATCCGGAAGTAACGGCATGTGTTCCCTTCATGGCGAAACTTGGCGCTGCCAACTGCGCCAGCTTAGTAAGGAATCCGGAAGTAACGGCATGTTTTCCCTTCATGGCGAAACTTGGCGCTGCCAACTGCGCCAACTTAGTAAGGAATCCGGAAGTAACGGCATGTTTTCCCTTCATGGCGAAACTTGGCGCTGCCAACTGCGCCAGCTTAGTAAGGAATCCGGAAGTAACGGCATGTTTTCCCTTCTGGGCATACTTTGCGGGGACGTCGGGAGTTGCAGTATATGTATTTTTCCTTCATGGCAAACTTCGTATGGAGCCCGGCAGTAACGGTATATTTTCCCTTCACGGCAAACTTCGCGGAGAGGACGGGGTAACGGGACTGTTTTCCCGTCATGCCTGCTGGAGCTGCAGTATCGAGATGCGATCGGCTTGACGCCACCGAGCTGATGATCGCAATGGTAGGGCCAAAGGTAGCTATCGCTGTCAATACCTCAACCCCGATATCTTCGGCGCAGTGTTTCGCTGCTTCTCGTGACCAATAAAACAGAGATCTGGCAATCGCATCTAATAAGATGTAAAGATATTCATGGCATCAATAATTTTCGTTGTCAAAAGAAATGAGATTGCATTTACCAGGCTCTCCTAGTGGCATAACTTGCGATGATAGTGGTGCGTTTTTTAACAAGAAAGAATATAAAAATAAAAGAAAAAGAAAGCCTATGTTATATTTTACAATGTATATGATATAACTATTAGCACGATATATTTATATGGATCGAGGCTGTAGCAGCCTATACCGCTAGGTTGTTCTGTAAATCTTCAACAAGATTCCGATAGCTGATTTTTTTTAAAATCCAGGAACGCACAAGCCCCAATCACGGACTAAATCCAGGAACGCACAAGCCCCAATCACGGACTAAATCCAGGAACGCACAAGAAGAATCCAGGAACGCACACAGAACGCACAAGCCCCAATCACGGACTAAATCCAGGAACGCACAAGCCCCAATCACGGACTAAATCCAGGAACGCACAAGCCCCAATCACGGACTAAATCCAGGAACGCACAAGCCACAATCACGGACTAAATCCAGGAACGCACAAGCCCCAATCACGGACTAAATCCAGGAACGCACAAGCCCCAATCACGGACTAAATCCAGGAACGCACAAGCCCCAATCACGGACTAAATCCAGGAACGCACAAGCCCCAATCACGGACTAAATCCAGGAACGCACAAGCCCCAATCACGGACTAAATCCAGGAACGCACAAGCCCCAATCACGGACTAAATCCAGGAACGCACAAGCCCCAATCACGGACTAAATCCAGGAACGCACAAGCCCCAATCACGGACTAAATCCAGGAACGCACAAGCCCCAATCACGGACTAAATCCAGGAACGCACAAGCCCCAATCACGGACTAAATCCAGGAACGCACAAGCCACAATCACGGACTAAATCCAGGAACGCACAAGCCCCAATCACGGACTAAATCCAGGAACGCACAAGCCCCAATCACGGACTAAATCCAGGAACGCACAAGCCCCAATCACGGACTAAATCCAGGAACGCACAAGCCCCAATCACGGACTAAATCCAGGAACGCACAAGCCCCAATCACGGACTAAATCCAGGAACGCACAAGCCCCAATCACGGACTAAATCCAGGAACGCACAAGCCCCAATCACGGACTAAATCCAGGAACGCACAAGCCCCAATCACGGACTAAATTTATAGTCGTGCAAAAATCACGTGAGCTGATATTTTATATCGCCGTCAGCATCATAGGATATATGGAAAATCACGATCGGTCCTCTCAATCCAAGTATTTTACTGTGACCACAATTTAAGAATATCCCTTAAACATAAGTGATAGATTGTTTTCGCAACGTAACCATAGTATATGCGCAGCGTAACGACTATCAGCCAACGTAACCTGACTGGATAAACGCGTGCAAACTAGAAATAGGCCGCATCAAGGCGCATGCTCTGGTTACGCGTGTGGGTCTTTGTTGGCCAACCGCAGGGCAACTGAACGCACATCTGATGCTTTGTATAATACATCAATCCATCAGGTCTTTCCTGACACCTAACAATGTTCCTCTGGCTCCAGAAGCCGAACATAAGGTAAACGAATATATGTTAAAACTTTCGGCGGCGTAAAAATCGTGGAATTCCATCGCGATGAAGTGCAATTTCCAGCACCTATCCAACTCATGATGCCATTAACAATGCTTGGGCGTCGGTCGGGTAGCGTCACTACCAAACACCCCGAATAGGACAAATTGACCATCATATTGTCACACAGACAGACCGAAAACGGCGGCAGTGGCTGTAAAAGATGCCGCCCAGTAACCCGCCTTATCGGTGAGCCCTGTGCACTACTGCAGCGAATCAGAACCCGCCTTATCGGTACAGCCCTGTGTACTACTGCAGCGAATCAGAACCCGCCTTATCGGTGAGCCCTGTGCACTACTGCAGCGGTAACCCGCCTTATCGGTGAGCCCTGTGCACTACTGCAGCGAATCAGAACCCGCCTTATCGGTGAGCCCTGTGCACTACTGCAGCGAATCAGAACCCGCCTTATCGGTGAGCCCTGTGCACTACTGCAGCGAATCAGAACCCGCCTTATCGGTGAGCCCTGTGCACTACTGCAGCGAATCAGGTAGCCCACCTTATCGGTGAGCCCTGTGAACTACTGCAGCGAATCAGGTAACCTGCCTTATCGGTGAGCCCTGTGAACTACTGCAGCGAATCAGAACCCGCCTTATCGGTGAGCCATGTGAACTACTGCAGCGAATCAGAACCCGCCTTATCGGTGAGCCCTGTGAACACTGCAGCGAATCAGAACCCGCCTTATCGGTGAGCCCTGTGAACACTGCAGCGAATCAGAACCCGCCTTATCGGTGAGCCCTGTGCACTACTGCAGCGAATCAGGTAGCCCACCTTATCGGTGAGCCCTGTGAACTACTGCAGCGAATCAGGTAACCCGCCTTATCGGTGAGCCCTGTGCACTACTGCAGCGAATCAGAACCCGCCTTATCGGTACAGCCCTGTGTACTACTGCAGCGAATCAGGGAAGTGACTAATAGCATGTGCAACATCGTCAGTGAGTGCGAACCACATTTTATTAAAGGGAAATAATGACCTTTTGATTTTGTTAGCAACAATTTCTTAGGCTACCGTTATGGTTTTAAAATTATTTTATTTAAATTTAAGAATTAAATAAAATTATTCCCAAATTCAAAGTTGTAAGTTTGGAAAAAATACAAAATAAGTACCTTGTGTACTTCATGAAGGTCATTGCCAAATTCGTCCTTCCCTACCATTGTTTACATCGAGTGCGCGGCATTTTAGGAGGCTCTGTGACGTTTCCGATCAAACTGAGCGCTGCTCGGACACACGCTAGTAGCGCTAGTAGCGCTTTCGTTCTCCATGGCAACCAGGCGTTAGCCAATCAAAAGCCAGAAAGGGAATACGTTCTGGCTTTTCATTGGCTCACGCCTGGTTGCCATGGAGAACGAAAGCGCTACTCGCTACAACTCGCCACAATGGTTAAGTGCGCCGAGAAGCATGACAATGACTTTGCAAACAAATCGTCGACGCTAAATAGGTCGCCGTCGATGTGCATCGATGAGCTTCCGATTTAATTGCCAGTTTTGTGTTATTGTTTGTTAGTTTTTTGGGGAAAAATTATTATTTTTCATGATAATATAAAGCATAGTGTTATATACAGCCACAGACAAATTATACAATACTCCTAATGTTGAAAACAAATGAATCGATTTGCAAAAATTGAGGGTCGCAACCACTAACTATGCCGCCGTTGATGTGCATCGATGAGCTTCCGACTTTATTGCCACTTTCTCCAATCGCTGTTAGTTTTAGAAGATCGCCGGGCATATAATCACAACAAGCAGAACGCACAATATATTTTCCACTCCATTGCGTAAAAAAACAATACGTTAAAAGCCCGCAGTTTGATGAGGACCAAAAGTACTTGCAAGTACCGGTTCGTTAAAAGTGTGGAACGCTTATCAACTTTAACTTGAAATATCTTTCGGTAGGAAAGTTTTCATGCAAAATGTGATGAATTTACAATATAATTTGGTCTCGTCTGGCGATGTCAAGTGCTAACTCCATTTTTGTGGAAAAAGGTCATTATTTCCCTTTAACAGAATCAGTATCAATCGGTATGATGGCTTTGTTTAAAGCATTTTTGCTTCATGCCCACTGAATGAAATGTGGTAAGGTTTTGACGCACTCTTAACAACCCTTGTATTTACTTCCACAGAATGTGGCAAATACTGGTTTAAAATATAAGCTACTTGATTCATGACTTTTTTCATGATTCATGATTCAGAATATGAGTTAGAAAGGTGACTAAGCAACAGATCACTGAAACAATATGTGAATATCGCCAGCAGACAGACTATTGTGCGATATACTTGCCCTGTCACGTAAGTAATCATTTTGCACTTGTTGTTAAGAATCAATTGGCACCCTAGCTTTCCTGGTTCCGTTTTGCATGCTGATTCCGAAAATGAAGTCCGTTTTTGCCGTAAATGAGTGCTAAGGGTGGCTCATTTGCCTTTTGTGTTGGCATTCTCGCCCTTGCGGCCATCCCAAGCGGTTTCTGGATATAAGTCCAGTGAATGTGATCACATTCTAACCTAAAAGGGTGGTTGCGGTATCAACATGTATAATGACACCTTGTGCTCGTAAATTATACCCAGGTCATGTCAGGTCACTGACCTGTGACGGCATTTTTAAGTCATGGTGCTATTTTTCCCAATTTTCGCGTTCAGGAAGGCGCATAGAAAGGGACGAGCATGTCAACAATCGTTTGAATTCTAGAACAAAAGGTTCGGGAACACAAGGCGTAGCTGACTGCCACCTTTCACGCAAGAATGTTTTAAAATACACCTATTATTCTGTTAATTGTATTCCAATATATAGGCTAACTTTTGTTCATCTTCGTTTTCTCAACGATAGATTCAAAAATATTTCGTCATTTTCGAAATAGCTGAGAGATTTATCGTGCTTTATGTTGATTATTCCCTAAAAAACATTCTAGGGAAGCAGAAATGAAGCAGAAACCACGATATCTTGAAGTTCGTATGAATCCGAGCTATTTGGCGGGCCCGAGGTACGACGTTCGTCTGTCGATGGTGAGTACGGTATAGAGTACGGTATACATAGAGTACGGAGTACGGTACACATAGAGTACGGAGTACGGTATACATAGAGCACGGAGTACGGTATACATAGAGCACGGAGTACGGTATACATAGAGCACGGAGTACGGTATACATAGAGCACGGAGTACGGTATACATAGAGCACGGAGTACGGTATACATAGAGTACGGAGTACGGTACACATAGAGTACGGAGTACGGTATACATAGAGTACGGAGTACGGTATAGAGTACGGTATACATAGAGTACGGAGTACGGTATAGAGTACGGTATACATAGAGTACGGAGTACGGTACACATAGAGTACGGAGTACGGTATACATAGAGTACGGAGTACGGTATAGAGTACGGTATACATAGAGCACGGAGTACGGTATAGAGTACGGTATACATAGAGCACGGAGTACGGTATAGAGTACGGAGTACGGTACACATAGAGTACGGAGTACGGTATAGAGTACGGTATACATAGAGCACGGAGTACGGTATACATAGAGTACGGAGTACGGTATAGAGTACGGTATACATAGAGCACGGAGTACGGTATACATAGAGTACGGAGTACGGTATACATAGAGTACGGAGTACGGTATACATAGAGCACGGAGTACGGTATAGAGTACGGTATACATAGAGCACGGAGTACGGTATAGAGTACGGTATACATAGAGTACGGAGTACGGTACACATAGAGTACGGAGTACGGTATAGAGTACGGAGTACGGTATACATAGAGCACGGAGTACGGTATACATAGAGCACGGAGTACGGTACACATAGAGTACGGAGTACGGTATACATAGAGTACGGAGTACGGTATAGAGTACGGTATACATAGAGCACGGAGTACGGTATAGAGTACGGTATACATAGAGCACGGAGTACGGTATAGAGTACGGAGTACGGTATACATAGAGTACGGAGTACGGTATACATAGAGCACGGAGTACGGTATAGAGTACGGTATACATAGAGCACGGAGTACGGTATAGAGTACGGTATACATAGAGCACGGAGTACGGTATAGAGTACGGTATACATAGAGTACGGAGTACGGTACACATAGAGTACGGAGTACGGTATACATAGAGTACGGAGTACGGTATACATAGAGTACGGAGTACGGTATACATAGAGCACGGAGTACGGTATAGAGTACGGTATACATAGAGCACGGAGTACGGTATAGAGTACGGTATACATAGAGTACGGAGTACGGTACACATAGAGTACGGAGTACGGTATACATAGAGTACGGAGTACGGTACACATAGAGTACGGAGTACGGTATACATAGAGTACGGAGTACGGTACACATAGAGTACGGAGTACGGTATACATAGAGTACGGAGTACGGTACACATAGAGTACGGAGTACGGTATACATAGAGTACGGAGTACGGTATACATAGAGCACGGAGTACGGTATAGAGTACGGTATACATAGAGTACGGAGTACGGTACACATAGAGTACGGAGTACGGTATACATAGAGTACGGAGTACGGTATACATAGAGCACGGAGTACGGTATAGAGTACGGTATACATAGAGTACGGAGTACGGTACACATAGAGTACGGAGTACGGTATACATAGAGTACGGAGTACGGTATACATAGAGTACGGAGTACGGTATACATAGAGCACGGAGTACGGTATACATAGAGTACGGAGTACGGTATACATAGAGTACGGAGTACGGTATAGAGTACGGTATACATATATCACGGAGTACGGTATAGAGTACGGAGTACGGTACACATAGAGTACGGAGTACGGTACACATAGAGTACGGAGTACGGTATACATAGAGTACGGAGTACGGTATACATAGAGCACGGAGTACGGTATAGAGTACGGTATACATAGAGCACGGAGTACGGTATAGAGTACGGTATACATAGAGTACGGAGTACGGTATACATAGAGTACGGAGTACGGTATACATAGAGTACGGAGTACGGTATAGAGTACGGTATACATAGAGCACGGAGTACGGTATAGAGTACGGTATACATAGAGTACGGAGTACGGTATACATAGAGTACGGAGTACGGTATACATAGAGCACGGAGTACGGTATACATAGAGTACGGAGTACGGTATACATAGAGTACGGAGTACGGTATAGAGTACGGTATACATAGAGCACGGAGTACGGTATAGAGTACGGAGTACGGTACACATAGAGTACGGAGTACGGTACACATAGAGTACGGAGTACGGTATACATAGAGTACGGAGTACGGTATACATAGAGCACGGAGTACGGTATAGAGTACGGTATACATAGAGCACGGAGTACGGTATAGAGTACGGTATACATAGAGTACGGAGTACGGTATACATAGAGTACGGAGTACGGTATACATAGAGCACGGAGTACGGTATACATAGAGCACGGAGTACGGTATACATAGAGCACGGAGTACGGTACACATAGAGCACGGAGTACGGTATAGAGTACGGAGTACGGTATACATAGAGCACGGAGTACGGTATACATAGAGCACGGAGTACGGTATACATAGAGCACGGAGTACGGTATACATAGAGCACGGAGTACGGTATAGAGTACGGTATACATAGAGCACGGAGTACGGTATAGAGTACGGTATACATAGAGTACGGAGTACGGTATAGAGTACGGTATACATAGAGTACGGAGTACGGTATACATAGAGTACGGAGTACGGTATACATAGAGCACGGAGTACGGTATACATAGAGTACGGAGTACGGTATAGAGTACGGTATACATAGAGCACGGAGTACGGTATAGAGTACGGTATACATAGAGCACGGAGTACGGTATAGAGTACGGTATACATAGAGTACGGAGTACGGTATAGAGTACGGAGTACGGTATAGAGTACGGTATACATAGAGTACGGAGTACGGTATACATAGAGTACGGAGTACGGTATAGAGTACGGTATACATAGAGCACGGAGTACGGTATAGAGTACGGTATACATAGAGTACGGAGTACGGTATACATAGAGTACGGAGTACGGTATACATAGAGCACGGAGTACGGTATACATAGAGCACGGAGTACGGTACACATAGAGCACGGAGTACGGTACACATAGAGCACGGAGTACGGTATAGAGTACGGAGTACGGTATACATAGAGCACGGAGTACGGTATACATAGAGCACGGAGTACGGTATACATAGAGCACGGAGTACGGTATAGAGTACGGTATACATAGAGCACGGAGTACGGTATAGAGTACGGTATACATAGAGCACGGAGTACGGTATAGAGTACGGTATACATAGAGTACGGAGTACGGTATACATAGAGTACGGAGTACGGTATACATAGAGTACGGAGTACGGTACACATAGAGTACGGAGTACGGTATAGAGTACGGTATACATAGAGCACGGAGTACGGTATAGAGTACGGTATACATAGAGCACGGAGTACGGTATAGAGTACGGTATACATAGAGCACGGAGTACGGTATAGAGTACGGTATACATAGAGTACGGAGTACGGTATACATAGAGTACGGAGTACGGTATACATAGAGTACGGAGTACGGTACACATAGAGTACGGAGTACGGTATAGAGTACGGTATACATAGAGCACGGAGTACAGTATACATAGAGCACGGAGTACGGTATACATAGAGCACGGAGTACGGTATACATAGAGCACGGAGTACGGTACACATAGAGTACGGAGTACGGTATAGAGTACGGTATACATAGAGCACGGAGTACGGTATACATAGAGCACGGAGTACGGTACACATAGAGTACGGAGTACGGTATACATAGAGCACGGAGTACGGTATACATAGAGCACGGAGTACGGTATACATAGAGTACGGAGTACGGTATACATAGAGCACGGAGTACGGTATACATAGAGCACGGAGTACGGTATAGAGTACGGTATACATAGAGCACGGAGAACGGTATAGAGTACGGAGTACGGTATACATAGAGTACGGAGTACGGTATACATAGAGCACGGAGTACGGTATACATAGAGTACGGAGTACGGTATAGAGTACGGTATACATAGAGCACGGAGAACGGTATAGAGTACGGTATACATAGAGTACGGAGTACGGTACACATAGAGTACGGAGTACGGTATACATAGAGCACGGAGTACGGTATACATAGAGTACGGAGTACGGTATAGAGTACGGTATACATAGAGCACGGAGAACGGTATAGAGTACGGTATACATAGAGCACGGAGTACGGTATAGAGTACGGTATACATAGAGCACGGAGTACGGTATACATAGAGTACGGAGTACGGTATACATAGAGCACGGAGTACGGTATACATAGAGCACGGAGTACGGTATACATAGAGCACGGAGTACGGTACACATAGAGTACGGAGTACGGTATAGAGTACGGTATACATATAGTACGGAGTACGGTATACATAGAGCACGGAGTACGGTATACATAGAGCACGGAGTACGGTATACATAGAGTACGGAGTACGGTATAGAGTACGGTATACATAGAGCACGGAGTACGGTATACATAGAGTACGGAGTACGGTATACATAGAGCACGGAGTACGGTATACATAGAGTACGGAGTACGGTATAGAGTACGGTATACATAGAGCACGGAGAACGGTATAGAGTACGGTATACATAGAGCACGGAGTACGGTATAGAGTACGGTATACATAGAGCACGGAGTACGGTACACATAGAGTACGGAGTACGGTATACATAGAGTACGGAGAACGGTATAGAGTACGGTATACATAGAGCACGGAGTACGGTATAGAGTACGGTATACATAGAGCACGGAGTACGGTACACATAGAGTACGGAGTACGGTATACATAGAGTACGGAGAACGGTATAGAGTACGGTATACATAGAGTACGGAGTACGGTATAGAGTACGGTATACATAGAGTACGGAGTACGGTATACATAGAGTACGGAGTACGGTATAGAGTACGGTATACATAGAGCACGGAGTACGGTATAGAGTACGGTATACATAGAGCACGGAGTACGGTATACATAGAGTACGGAGTACGGTATACATAGAGCACGGAGTACGGTATAGAGTACGGTATACATAGAGCACGGAGTACGGTATAGAGTACGGTATACATAGAGCACGGAGTACGGTATACATAGAGTACGGAGTACGGTATACATAGAGCACGGAGTACGGTATAGAGTACGGTATACATAGAGCACGGAGTACGGTATAGAGTACGGTATACATAGAGTACGGAGTACGGTATAGAGTACGGTATACATAGAGTACGGAGTACGGTATACATAGAGCACGGAGTACGGTATACATAGAGCACGGAGTACGGTATACATAGAGCACGGAGTACGGTATAGCCGTATACCGTATAGCTTGCATGAGTTTGTTTGTCCAGCTGCATGTTTTTGTAAACGAGTAAATTGTATATATTTGTTTTAAGATAGTTTCGTCTATTGCCAGGTTCACAGTGAATCCATTGACCACCGTTATTCCGTCGACGATTGCTTTTCGTCCATTGAATAATTGATTATAATGCTACGACTAACCTATTAACTATATTGTCATAGTAAATAATTATTGAGGAATACAATGGAATTTGTATTAGGATTTAGCTATGGACAGAGAAGATGTCTTTAAAAAAACATCCGTCGACGGACCGATGGCCGTCAGCAGATCAAAATTAATCTGGTGTGAATCGGGTTGGATCATTGATACAGTTCAATCGAACCGTAGCATTGATACAGTTCAATCGAACTGTAGCATTGATACAGTTCAATCGAACCGTAGCATTGATACAGTCCAATCAGACTGTAGCATTGATACAGTCCAATTCACACCGGATTAATTTTGATCTGCTGACGGCCATCGGTCCGTCGACGGATGGTTTTAAAAGACATTTTGTCTTCTCTTTGTTAAATCCACAGCCAAATCCTAACACAAAATGTCATTTTATTCCTCAATGATTATGTATCATGGCAATATAATTAATACGTTAGTCGCAGCATTGTAATCAATTGTGCAATGAACAAAAAGCAATCGTCGACGGAATAGGAGTGGTCAATGGATTCGTTGTGAACCTAGCTTTAGGCGAAACAATCTTGGCAAATGAGCCACACTTATCACTCATTTGCGGCTAAAACGGACTTCATTTTCGGAATCAGGACGAAAAACGGAACCAGGGAAGCTAGGGTGCCAATTGATTCCTGACAACAAGTGCAAAATGAAACACCCTAATGTCCAGTTGTCCACTTCTTAGCCGTACATTGGTAGGTTATGCCATGATTTTCAAAAGAAACATATCAGCCTATTTACATACATACTTCCAAGTAAGCTTTGACTTTGGTGCAAAGCTTAAGACGTTAGTTTTGAAGTAAAAGTTATGGGACACAGGTGCCTCGGTTTCCATATCTCAAAACGAGATCATGGTCTACCTGTATGGACACTGGACACAGGACAGAGGCCACAACGAACGACAGCACCAGCTCGAAGAGCACCCAGACACATCAGATAGATACCCACCTACACAGCCAATGTGCAGAGAAAATGGCAGACTACGCCCGGCCCACGGCATGGGCATTGCGTAGTTGGCAGATCAGGATGCAAATGTGTATTGCAAATGTCAGTCACAGTGCGATGAGTAATGAGCTATTCGTATGCTTAGCTGTATGTTTATCTAACAAGGTAACGCCCCCACAGTCTGGCGTGACTATCGGGCAATGCATCATTGCACGGGTAGCGGATGTGTTCTATGATGTGTGATGGTGGAAATCATAAACCTACAAATGGGGGCTTCAAACGAGGAGAAGACGCATTTATTTATTTATTTTCACTTCAGCTGATCATTCCACTCATCAAGGGTTATTCATTGGTCATCGTCATACATATAACATCACGAGATTCAACTATAGAACGCTAAAAACGTCGTACTATTTGCAGATAATGGCAAAGTGAAAGTGACAATGAAATAATAAAACACTGCGATGTGCTTGCAGGAGAGTTGATGCGACTTGACATTTGAAACGAGAATGATGCAGCTTGACATTTTGAACTTTGGAATAGCAATCCAATTTCATTATAAAACAAATCGTTATCGCAACCATATGATCCAAAGTCATAAGCGGGTGATTGGAAAAAGATAACTACACTGTCGTTACGATATTCTTGAACACGGCTAAATTAAACACACATGTATCTCACCTTACTCACATTGTCCGAAACAAATTTCAAAATATACAAAGTATATTTTTTTTACTTCCACACAATCTGGTTTCTAAAGGTGTCTTCTCAACTCAGCAAGACTCGCAAGTAACGAAGAATACACATGGGCGAATCCAGAGGGGGGGGGGGGGGGGGCAAAGGGGCCATGCTCCCCCCCACCGCCTAAAATCGGCGCATAATTGGCATATTTCCTGATATAGAAGACAATCTAAGCGACTTTTACTGAGGAAAGTTTGTTTTAAAGTCAGCTATCAATGCATGAACAAGCGAAATACGATGAGTTTTCATAATTGTGTGAGACTTTTTGGGATTTGTCCCCCCCCCCCCTCCCCCAAACAACCCGTTCTGTCAATTATGCGCCTTTGAGAATACACAATACATATTGCGTGTTTATAAACAGGCATGAGGCAATATCCGACATAAAATGTATGACGCCAGCAGTTTTTAAAGTTCCTTACTTTAAGGTGATAGTTTAAAGTATCTTACTTTACTTATCAGATAAGGTGATAGTATACGTTTCATTTGTATGTTAACGACGCGGATAGAAACGGTATATTTTGGTACGCATCCATGGACAGGGTATACCAGTCACAATACAGGTAGTTACTTCACCTTAAACAATATAAATAGAGCTTAGATAGATATTATTTTATGGAATAGTGCCTGTTCCTCCGTGTACTCTTCTATTTTCATTTTGCAGTATGTTTTGAAATACTCAACTTATTCGTATAACCCTGCAGAACCAAACAAATTATTCCTTAAACGACATGAATTATTTGTCTTCAGACAACTTTACATCCAATTTACATTGACATGCGATTGTAATCAGAGCCTGATGAGACTTCCAGCAGAGAGTAAAGCACCCTTCTGGATGGCTCGCCACCCTGCTAGATGGCTCACCTCGATATCCCGCGGTTTGATTACGTTTGATACACTTATCCGATCGTTTGAGTGTGAGAACATCCCCAGTCAGTACGTGCATCACGTATTTAAGACTATACATAGCTCGGTATAGCTCGGGCGACTGCATAATAAAAAGGTATATAGGATATATAAGGTGTAAGCACAGGTATAAAGAAGACAAGTATGACATACAACGAACGACACGTTTTGCATTTGTTTCCTAAAAACCGTAACTAAATGGGATACTCCAATACTACAGAGGAAGGAACAGTGTGCCCTTCCCAAGCTTTCAGTTCCGAATGGCGTACTTGTGTTCCCATCGCATGCCCGGCAACCCTCTGTCACCTCCTCAGGTCAAGCGCCATCCATAAATCAGGCGAAATTAAAACGCCAATGAAAGACCTATTGAAAATCTCGTAAGCGGGCAAAAAAGGTCATGAAGTCACGGAGCGGAATTGGTGTTGTTTAGACACACACTGGCCGGCAATTATCGACAGGTTGCTCGCTCGCCAGCCGCCGCTAGGACGAACACAGGCACGACCCGGCCATAAGTAACCGTTCAATGAAGTTATAAGTGCAGGGTTCCACTGCGCGCGCTCCAGAGGTGTTGCTCCCATTAGCATAATGTGAATACCGGCCTGGTGTAATTATGCACGGCGCGGCTCGAAGGGGTAATGGAATCATTATTTACCTCCCTCCTTTCCGGTTTCGTGCAAAGGTCCGTCCTCTTCCTGCATCTAGTTCAAGTAGATGAATAAACATTAGACAACAATATATCTTCGATGTCTGCTGCATCCACTTAGCCACAGTTGTTTGAAGCCTCAAGGTAGCATGCTTTGTAAGTTACTAGGCTGTCCAATCTCCACAATATGTAATGTTTGACATACCAATACTATGTAACCGCAAGGCTTACCTATGTGAGTGATAGTATTCCGGGGTGGCATAGAAGCACACTGCAGGACATAGCCAGGAATTATCCCACGATAGGAATACTGTTGTATCGCGTGGATCATTTCAAGCATTTCCTTTACAGTCCCGCATGGCCGAGGTGGATAAAGGGGAGCTTAACAGTGGGTTTTTCTGTTACCATGACGACCTTGACCACTGCCCCGGCCAGGTGGTGCACACGCTGACAGCTCCCGATCTTCAGGCTGAACTGCTCAAAGCTTCCCAGAACTGGCCACTGCTCTCAGCTGCTCACAGCTGCTCACGTATGCATCAGCTGCTCTCAGCTAAATACAGCTGCTCACAGCTGTACACAGCTGCTCTGCTCGCATCGCCCATTGTGAATAGTATCCGTTAGCTTTGGCTGATCAGAGTCTGTATAAGGCTGCAAATTGGCCAGTGGCCACTTCAAAAACCCTGGTTTCTAAATCGGCCGTCATCGCCCCCAGTGACCGACTTTTCCACTGAGCGTTGACCGTCAGCGTCATCTCCGCATCAACAGGCGGTCTGGCCGGCCCGTGCGCCACTGCCGCCGCCGCCGCCGCCGCCGCCGCCGCCGCCGCCGCCGCCGCCGCCGCGCCGCCTACCGCCGGAAGCCGGCCACACATGGAATCTATCAGACCTTGTCAAAAATCCATTATGGCCAATACGTTTCTGGCGAGGCGTCTTCATTGGGCGCGATTCAGATGCTCTGGGCGTGCGGCTGTCGGGGCCGTCCATCAGGCCTCCGTTCTGATCACGGCCTGATAGCCGCGCCGGCTGCCGGCTACGCCAAACCCGCGAATATCGCGGCCCTGCGCGCCGGGCCAGCCCGCGGACCGTCGGTCATTAGAATGATTAATGAGGAGGCGAGCCGGGCGCGCGGGCGGGCGTGCGCGCCGGTGCGGCGGCCGGCCGGCGCTGCCGGCCAGCTGATTTGTCACCAGGTGAGTACCGGTGCCTGTCCACGACCCCCTGTAGCCGCGCGCCGCCCGCGCCGCCGCCGATTGGTGGACGACGCAGCCATCTTCCTGTGTGTCGCGCGCGCCGGCCGCCGCGGGCCAGCGGCGCGGTGCCGCCGGCTGCCGCGCGCCACTCAACGCTCCGATGATGAATGCGCTGTCGCCACCTCGCCTAATTAGTTATTGTTCGACGTTCCGGGGCGACCGGTAATGATTGGGAGCACAGGACGGGCGTCCCGTGCCATCCGGAGCACAGGACGGGCGTCCCGTGCCATCCGGAGCACAGGACGGGCGTCCCGTGCCATCCGGGCCACAGGACGGGCGTCCCGTGCCATCCGGGCCACAGGGACGGGCGTCCCGTGCCATCCGGGCCACAGGACGGGCGTCCGGTTGCCATCCGGAGCACAGGAGGGGCGTCCCGGGCCACAGGGACGAGCGTCCGTTTCTTCTGCGAAGAATGACGTGAGAGCAAGCGTCATGTTCTTTGCGAGGTTTGACGGAAGTGCGAGCGTCCCATATCCTTTGCTAGCACTGCACGGTACCCCAGAAGACGGTAAATAACTTTTGAAACCTCCCCCGCCAAATTTGGTACCATTTAGACCAGAATAGCATGGGGAATCCCATAGTGTGCTCCTCAACATCGGGAAATTTCACTTTTGAGTTATTCGTCTTTGTATATCATTTTACGTTTTTTAGATAGTACTTGGTAAGATTGTAGGTCTATAAAACGAAAACAACTTTCTGATGCAAGCAAACGTTGCATATTATGAACGCTTGTTGAATTTTCTTTCAGATGATACCAAAAGTTTATGTTTATATCTGTTAAAACATGCATGATACACAGGGGCAGATCCAACCGCTCAGTGGGGGGGGGGGGGGGTGGCCTTCAGCAGGCACGTAGCCAGGACTTTTTTCTCTTTTCAATGTTCGGGGGGGGGAGGTGGGGAGGTAGGGTCGGATCGCCAGAGAATCTCATTTTATCTAGTGCAAATTTGGTTTGCTCTGGGGGGGGGGGGGGGGGGTGGGGGGGGGGGGCATGGCCCCATACTCCCCCTTTGGCTACGTAGTACGTACCTAGCCTTCAGATACCCAAATTTCGTTGCAAAGACTCATAATTTAAAACAAACATAGTTTGAACAGCATGACAGCATGACGGCGAGAGCCGATAACTGACAAGTACCTGCGTTGGAGACGGCCGTGTCATAACTGTACCGCACAAACGGTAGGATGTACAAAGGTAACGCCTAGGCCATACATAAAATACTTTATCGACCTGAATTATGCTGACGCAAGTTCTAAAGATGATATTAAACGGACATCGAAATTAAAAGTGTTATTTATTTACCCAAAGGTAGGAATGAGCCTGCTTCAAACGAGGACGTTTGGCGTCTCCGTTATCGTTTTGTCACAGCTCTCCGTGCACCGACGAGCGGTAATGCGCGGAACGCTAGCCTGTTGTTTGCCGGATCAGGTTTGTAACCTAATTTCACTTTTGTTACATAGGAATAGGATCATAGACGACCAAATGAACCGTGTGCACAAATCTGGATAACCAATAACGTGGTATAACATATCACCTCCAGAAAATACGGTTATACGTTTAGCGTTCGTACGATCCGTTTTCCTTTTTTATAAAAAGAATTGACGACCCACATGGTCGCCAACTCTTATGGAGCGCCACTCGCCCAGCGAACACATTGGTCATATTAGCCCACATGGGTCATAGCTCTACCGGGGTTCGAAACACGGGCTCCCCACGTGAGAGCCAGACGTCTTAACCACTCGGCTATTACGCCCCCTTAGCGTTCTTACGATCATTTGAAGTGCTTAGTCACTGAATTATCAAAATACGACGGACTTGTAACACATACACGGAGCTACGCTACCATCACGAATATGAGCCTCTCCGCGATCTGGATGTCACTTACTGCCACGTCGTCACTTAGAGTCGTAAGTGATTCAGATGCTCGAAGGTGAAAGCGATGATCATTAGAACGTTACAATTTCAATTTCAATTTGTCAATTTATTACGATAATCACCCAACAGGTATCAATACCCACTGGCAGGTGAAGTCATAAGAGATAAAAACAATACAAAAATAAACACAAATAAACACAGCACTTCACCGCACAAAAATATGCGGCACTGTGCAGCCACACATTGATGTCACGATTCGCGTCAAGAAAAGCATTGCAACCCTTCGAAATGCGACAGAACAGTCTGTATTTGACCGTATTTACTCGGGCATACGGAGTATTGAACAAAATCCTGGTTGCGAAGCTGCCGGGTTGGCACAGCCAGCAGAAATTGAGACAGCAGGAATGGTGAGTTGATGACGTGTGACGATGGACATTACGAATGCACATTATGTTCTCTGTTCTCGTCGGGTTGCTGGAGTGCTCACTCCGAAAAACACTATGAGCTCCTCGTGCTGGAGTGTGGGCCCTGTCACTCGACATCGAGCACACAGCCACATCAAGAATTTATGCTGAACGCGCTCATCCGATTCATGTACACTCAGCCGCTCCACCCCACACCACGCTACAAAACTCCAGTGTATATCTCACATTCGCACAGTAGGTGATCATCAAGGATTTCTACTCTGTTCTTTGAGTGATCGGCCATGCTTGCCAGTTTGCAATGACCTCATCAAGAGACCTAATGCCCTGTTGGCCTTGCGCGCTGTGGCGTCTACATGGTCACCGAAAGTCAGCTTCTCGTCGAGAGAGGACACCCAGATCTCGCATCACAGTCACTATTTCAAGTTCCACTCCACCTATGGTATATGTGCCAGTGACTGGCGCACGTCTCAGCGTCAGCGTCAGCACCTTGCATTTAGTCGGGTTCAATGTCAGGCCCCATGTTGTGGACCAGCGACACAGGGAATCGATCTGACTCTGCATGAATCGAACATCTGAGTCGCTGTCGACTTTACAGTACATCCTTGCGTCGTCCGCGAAACATCAGAGTGTTTGTCTCAACAACTTCTGGTAAGTCATTGACAAAGCAGGCGAACAGAAGTGGCGATAACAGCCCGCCCTCCGGTGTCCCTGACGGAACAGGCACCCACTGCGAGCACTTTCCCTTCACAACGACCCGCTGCTCTCTCCCAGACAGATACGATTCACACCATGTGAATGCTTGGTCAGAAATGCAATAGGAGTGCTTCAGCTTATGAAGAAGCAGCTTGTGATTAACGCTTTGAAAGGCCGAACTATAGTCTACAAATCACGTCCGTCTGGGAGCCAGCAGAGATGTTGCTCCAGGCAGTGGTGCAACATCGTGCACAGGTTGGTAGCGCACGAGCGACCTGGCATAAAACCGGTGTTGCCTGTCCGATAGGGCTGGTTTCACGTGCTGAAACAGTGCAGTAAAAACAACTATCTCCAACACCTTGCTAAACAGAGGTAAAAGAGACACAGAGCGATAATTTGATGGCAATTTCTTCGCACCCCTTCTTAAATTGGGGGGGGGGGGGGGGGGGGGGCTTCCAAACCTGTGGGAAATACGCCCTGCTCCACGGACAGTTCAGCTTACAGCTCTAGCAAGCTCTACCGCACACTCTGATAACACGCGCGTGATGTGGTCTGGTCACATCTTGTGCCTTTGACACTGTCTGAGTATCCCGGACAGATTCCACAGACACGTTGGAACGAGCTGTAGCGGATCTAGGTCATATGCGAGGGAGCTGACGGGGACTGGCAGGCTGTCGGATCGGTAACTTGGCGGCAAAACGTACGGTTTAGGCAGTTCAGCCTTATCACGGTCATCATGTGATTTTGCCAATTCCATCTACCAGGTGCGACAATTCACTATTTTTACTTTAACACATCTTTAAGAAAAGTCCAGAAACGTGGTTAGAGAGTTTGAGGGTTCGGTGTATGAGATCGTCATACTTGAGCCACTGTATAGCCTTTATAACTAGATACTCTTAGCATATAAGCTATGATACTTCGATTAGGAATATTCTTGAAATACAACACTATAAGATATCTTAGCTAAAGTAATATAATAAGTTAATTTGATGTTAAAGTATTACGATGTATTTGTGCTGAATATTCAACGATAGCAACTGAATCAATGTCCCTGTCTATGGTGGATGTATTAATATGCTGAATGTGAATGCATTTGAGGTTTCCAATTTCACTCATTCCATATGTTTGGTGACGGGTGGGCGTTAATCGGTAAAGCGCACAAACAAGATGCATGCTGATCCAGTGTGTCAGCTGGCAAGAATGTGATAGAATCGTCTCAATGTCAAGCAAAATGTTGGAAAACGAGAGTGCACATTTCCAGCTTTAACCCTCGCCCGTGCAGCATCCGATCAGTGCATGAGACCGTGCATGGGGGGTACGACCCCCCTAGCGTTTCGCCCCTAATTGGGCTAGAGCTTCGATTAGAAAACGAGCGTGTTGCTTGTCACGAGAGGAAGCCATTGATACCCGATTTTAAGTTCCTAGGTTACTAGGTGACCTCTGAGCTCATGTCAATGACCCAAAATTCAACAAATGTAAATGCGCATAATTGAATTTAATCGAGCTAGAATCGCGAATGAGCATATAATTATGCTAAATGAGTGCCAAATTTGAAATCAGCGTCACAAAATGTCCTAGAAACTGCCAAATTCCAAAAAAGTCATGGCAGTGTCATGTCAGGTCATTTGAGTGTCAGTGACCTCGGTTGACCTGTTGGAGTGCATGACCCCAGTGGAACATATCATTATGTAAAATGGATCTCATATTTGAAATCAGCGTCACAAAATGTCCTAGAAACTGCTAGAAGCCAAACAAATAATATGAGGTCCATCGGAGGTCAGTGACCTCGGTTAACCTCTGAAAAGGTCAATAGAGGTCACAATCTCAGTGTAAGCCACAACTGTCACCTGGAAACACCTGTGCATATGATCCTGAACAACACACACTATGGAACTGCACAAGTTACAAGGATCAATACTACGGACGCCATTAGCGCCTGACATGACCCTTGAAAAACAGGTCAAAGGTCACGGGTCATGTGACCTACAACTTCAAAATTTTCAGAATATGTGTCAAATTGTTCACAAGTAGGAAACTGACAGTTTTTATCGGAATCGGATGATATTTACGCGAGTTATTCTCGAGAAAAACCGGAGGGGGATGGCATCAACCCCTGCCCTGGCGAGGGTTAATAACATCAATTTATAACATCCGTGCACAGGGGCGTATTTATGGGGGGGGGGTTACTGCACCATGGCCGCCCCCCCCCTCCCCCCCCCCCTTGGGCTCCGAAGGCGCCTTCGTTTCATAAAATGCGTCTCACATTCCGCGAAGGGCGCCGAAGGCGCCCTTCGCGGAATGTGAGGCCGCGCTCCGGTTGAATATGAGGCGCGTTCCACTGAATGTAAGGCGCGCACCGATACACCTCTGAAGGCGCCCTCTCACATACCTCGAAAGGCGCCCTCCGATACACCTCTAAAAGCGCCCTCCCATATACCTCCAAAGGCGCCCTCCCACATACCTCCAAAAGCGCCCTCCCACATACCTTCAAAGCGCCCTCCCAAATACTTCCAGAGGCGCCCCTCCGATACACATCTGAAGGCGCCCTCCCACATAGCTCCAAAGGCGACCTCCAATACACCTCTGAAAACGCTTTCCCACATGCTTTCAAAGGCGCCTTTGATGCACACACACACACACACACACCTCTGAAGGCGCCCTCAAACATACCTCCAAGGGGCGCCCTACCATATACCTCCAAAGGTGCCCCTCCGATACATATCTGAAGGCGCCCTCCTACATACCACCAAAGGCACCCACTGATGCACCTTTGTACTTCGAAGGCGCCCTCACACTTACCTATAGGCTCCAAAGGCATCCTCCGATACATCTCCGATAGTGCCCTCCCACACACCTTCAAAGGCGCTCTCGAATACACTTTCGGAGGCGTCCCTCCAATACATTTCCTAGGGCGCCCTCCCGATACACCTCTGAAGGCGCCCTTCCACATACCTCCAAAATGCGCCCCACCGATACACCTCTGAAGCCACCCTTCCACATAGTCTAAAAGCACCCTCAGATACATCTATCTGAGGCCCGAGGGGCGCCCTCCCTGCATACATCCAAAGGCGCCCTTCGCTGAATGTGAGGCCGGGGCGGCTCTGGTCTCACAGATGGCGCCTTTGGAGGTATGTGGGAGGGCGCCTTCATAGGGGTATCGGAGGGCGCCCTTGGAGGCATGTGGGAGGGTGCTTTCAAAAGTGTATTGGAGGTCCTCTTTGGAACTATGTGGGATGGCGTCTTCAGTGGTGGATCGGAGGGTGCCTTCGGGGGTATGTGGGAGGGCGAATTCGGAGGAGTATCGAAGGGTGCCTTTGGAGGTAGTGGTGTCGCCACAAACTTTGCGTGTGTGTGTGTGTGTGAGTGGGGGGGGGGGGGGTGGGGAGCCAGCCCCAGTGGCGTATTTAGGGGGAGGGGTAAGGTCAGGTGCCGCCCTGAACCCAGGTACCGCTATCAGACCAGGTGCCGCCCTCAGACTAGATGCTGCATTCAGGCCAGGTGCCGCCTTCACCCCAGGTACCGCCCTCAGGCCAGGTGCCACCCTAAGGCCAAATGCCGCCTTCAGGCGGCTAAACAGAGCGGCCGGGAGTGGCCCTAAGTGCCGTCCTCAAATGAGGTGCCGCCCGCAGGTTAGGTACCGCCGCCGCCCTCAGACCATAAGAAATGACGTCTTCAGACCAGGTGTTTCCCTCTGGCCAGGTGCCGCCCTCAGGCAAGGTGCCATCCTCAGGTCAGGTGCCGATGGGTGATTTTTTTGGGAGGCTAGAGAGAACAGGAGCAAGGGTGAATTTCGGCAGACCTCATGGGTGGAGACAGGCACTGGCGGATCCAGGGGGGGGGGGAGGAAATTCAATACAAGTATGCTCCCCTCCCACCCCCCCCACCCCCACCCGCGCATTCCCAATTTATCGTAGAATCGTAAAAATTGTCTTTGCAGCAGTCAAAATCCAGCTATTCACAGTCAAAAACCGGAAAATTTCGCGCCGCTTCGCGGCATAATACAACTTTCGCAATTGCTTATACAAATTTGGAAAATGGGAAAATAAATTTAATTAAGTGTCTGGCAGAGGCTCTCCTTGGCGGTAATTGCCTGGCACTGACGGATCCAGGGGGGGGGGGCATCAGAGGCAAATCCCCTCCCCCTGCAGGAATCTGAAAGGGGCATTCAATACAAGTATCCCCCAGTCCCCCCCCCCCCCCGCGTGTTCCTTGCACTGAACGTGAAATACAATGATCTTAAGAGAAAACTTCATGGAAACGGAGTTTTTTTTTTTTCTTCTCTCGAGTGATTGAATTTGAAGTTTGTGTGTATCCCTTTCTTCTAATGATAGACAAAACAGCGCACCTGATGCAATTCAAGCAGCCCTGGTGACACTTAACCCGCGCCCCGCTGGGGGGGGGGGGCAGAATCTGCCCATCCCGGATTTTCTCAATAACTTGAAAACTATGATAGATATCAACGTTAACTTGAAGTATTTTATTCGGCATCAATTCTACGTCTGCTCACCAAATTCCAGTGAAATTCATGCAGCATTTTGGGAGATAATGGCGTTTTAATGACGCCATGTCATACTATTTTTGGTGAGAAAACGATAAATGTTTGAACAATCGTAGAAAAAAAGAAGTTTTGAAGAAAATTGCAAATAAAACGTCGTGAAGAAAGGAAATGACATTCTCTTCAAAATGGCAATCTCGGATTTTCGAAATTTTGTGTTTTTGACTCCCAATAATAACAAATAAAACTGATTTTTTTTCGGATAAAAAATCCACATTTTTTTGTTGTGAATTTGAAAAGTGAATATCTTAAGCTCGAATTCCAAAATAAGGTGACCGGCAAAAATCCGCGGAGAAAAATGGGGGTACCTTTTTTGCCACAAAAAGATGCCTCTCCCCACACGGAGAGAGGCTGGATCCGCCAAGTGGAGACAGGGCTGATTTGGACAAGCCTGTGTGCGGGACAGGGTGGAGTTCCGCATGCCTGGGACTTCGGCAGACCGGGGAAAAGGGCAGGGTTGATTTTGCGAAGTCGGGGAACGTGGTAGGGGTAGGTGGATTTCGGCTTGCCCGAGTGGAAAATTGTCTGTTTGCCATCCCGCGCCGCCGTGCCAACTTCGCCGTGCCGGGGGGTTAGACACCCCCCCCCCCTCCAACTCTAAAACTAAAAGGGCTAGAAAGACGCAGAAAAGCGTGTTCGAAGCTCTCGAGAAGCACATTCGAAAGTACTTAAGATATTTTTCCTAAAGTCAATATTGAGGTCACCAGAGGTCATCAAAGGTCAAATTTTCCTGTTTTAGGAAATTGCTCCAGAAATTCCCATATATCTCAGAAACGATGATAGTTAGAAAGAAACGGAAAAAATCAAACGCCAGCCAGTGAAATTTGTAATCGCTAAGGTGTCCTCAGATTTGATCTCAGGTCAATATTTGAGGCTCAGAGGTTAAAAAAAATCATTTTTTTTTGCTAAATCGTGTTTTGCTATTAACTTTTTACTTAATAAAGATAACGGAAAACTCTTTACGTCATTGTGTTTATCTTGTCAAGGCGCTTTGCATGATATATATGGTGACCTTGTTAAGTCAACTTAACAATTTGACCTAAGGTCAAGGTCATTTGGTGACCCAAGTAGGTCATGTTGAATATGGAAGATGTACCTCGACGAGACAAACACATTGGTGTCGGTTTCACTTCTCTATCGTCATTATGTCGAGAGTTATTGACATACAACTGTTGGTGACCTCGGATGACCTCGGCTGACCCTGTAGGGATCAGTGAACAAAAATAGCACCTAGGTCATCAAGAATGGCCTATAATAACATGATCCAGAAGGAATTATACTGATATATCTTGCCGTATCTTTGAAATAGGAAGCATTTGAATATTTCCCCACTGACTTATAATGGGGAGGTCACGAAATTGACCCGACCTTAGGTCGCTGATATAAAAAATTCAAGATAAACAAATTGTAGATACATATGACCTTATAAAATCCTGTAAGTATAAACCGATCATCTAAAAACTGTGACTGTGGTACGACCACAAGTTTTTTTGGAGTGTGGGGTCACGTGACCCTGGTCTGGTGACCTGACCTGAGATGACCCGATGTATTTTTTTAAATATAATGTGCGCAATTGATGCCCGAACAAAAAACGGCGGCGCTGCGCGCCGCCGTTTTTTCGCTATCCTCGAAAACCTGAGGGGGGGGTGTCTAAACACCCCCGGCACGGCGCGGGTTAACTGAGGTGTGCATAGGCGTAACCAAGGGGGGGATAAACGGGACAATTACCCCCCTCCATCAAGGTCTGTACGTGCCCCCTTGGCCGTATGGTCCCCTTGGAAGTAGGGCTTTATTCGAGAGAGAGAAAAATATTGGTTTTTTCCAATTTTTTAAAGAAGAAAAATTGCTGAAAATATGCCCCTCTGAAAATATAGTGGGCCAAATCCGATGATTTTTGTTTTTTGGTGGGAGTACCTTATGCCCCTGATCAAAAACTGCCCCCTCCTGGAGTGAATCCTGAGTACGCCACTGGAGGTGTTGTGCTTTATCGCGAGCATTCCTCAATTTTGCTCTATCCCATTCATGAATGTAAAAGACATGAATGGCTCTTTATTGCCATAATTTTGATTTTGGTGTCTTTTAATTTCGATTTTGTTTTATTTGCTCACAAATCCTGGTCAATTCCACGAATCCCACGGTTCACAAATTTTCGAGAATATCATAAAGTGGAAAGAACAGTTAATTTAAGTTATCCATTTATTGTATAATTTCTTTTAATTAACTTCTTTGTTATTTGTATCATTTACCCCCGCTCAACAACACCTTTCGCTGACGGCGCCTTCATGTGGGGGTTTGGCGCCCTCTTGAGGGCTTGGTCCCCCCTTGACGGATTTCTAAATACGCCACTGGTGCATACTGGTATGGTACATCCCCAGGACGACTTGGGATGAGAGGACGGAGTGGGTTGAAGGGCGCTGATCACAAAATATCAGAACAGGCAGCAGCTGCTCTGTGCACGGCCGGCGGTCATGTACGTGTCGCATGCTGTGGATAACCAAAGCGTTACGAATGAGGCTATCAAAAATTCAGCTTTGGAGACGGCTCGTCAGCGGCCGGTTGTGATTATCCTACTGACAATGGTAAGACAAAACATTCTTGCGGAGTTGTAGGTTGTTATGATTGCGTACGCCACAACGTGCTCGTACTGAAAGGAAATCGCTATATATGGAAAGGATGGTGAGGACAAGACAATGTCAGATAGCAATATACGCCATAAGAGATGCCAGTAAATCCATACCTGCGTACTGACATTTGCCATTTGATGAAAAAGTATAACGACAGTGACAACAGTGTTGTAGCAATGGTGCGTAGGCTCGCAATCCGAATACATTGCCAGTATCGGGATATTTCAGCCTGCAGCGAGTAGAGTA
>JAXIVJ010011709.1:0-37500 GCA_036785665.1 Chirona hameri | reverse complement strand
CCGTATACCGTGTCCCGCTCCCTCTCCACTTCCCGTTCCCGTTCCCGTTCGCGTTCCCGTATCCCGTTCCTGTATCACGTTCCAGTATCACGTTCCCGTATCACGTTCCCGTATCACGTTACCGTATCACGTTACCGTATCCCGTTCCCGTATCCCGTTCCCGTTCCCGTTCCCGTATCCCGTATCCCGTTCCCGTATCCCGTGTCTCGTTTCCCGTTTCCGTATCTCGTATCCCGTTCACGTATCCGATCCCGTATCCTTTATCCCGCTCCCGTATCCAGTTTCCGAATCCGCTTCCTGTTTCCCGTTCCCGTATCCCGTTCCGTATCCAGTTCCCGTAATTGTATCCCGTGCTCGTATCCCGTTCCCGTATGCCGTTCCCTTATCCCGTTCCCGTATCCCGTATCCCGTTTCCGTATCCCGTTCCCGTATCCCGTTCCCGTATCCCGTTCCCGTATCCCGTTCCCGTATCCCGTTCCCGTATCCTGTTCCCGTATCCCGTTCCCGTATCCCTTCCCGTATCTCGTTCCATATCCCGTATCCCGTTCCCGTATCCCATTCCCGTATCCCATTCCCGTATCCGGTATCCCGTATCCCGTTCCCGTTTTCCGTATCCCGTTCCCGTATCACGTTCCCATATCCCGTTCCCATATCCCGTTCCCATATCCCGTTCCCGTATGACGTTCCCGTATCCCTTTCCCGTATCCCCTTCCCGTATCCCGTTCCCGTATGCCGCTCCCGTATCCCGTTCCCGTATCCCGTTCCCGTATCCTGTTCCCGTATCCCGTTCCCGTATCCCGTTCCCGTATCCCGTTCCCGTATCCCGTTCCCGTATCCCGTTCCGGAATCCCGTTCCCGTATCCTGTTCCCATATCCAGTTCCCATATCCCGTTCCCGTATCTCGTATCCTTTTCCCGTATCCCGTTCCCGTATCCTGTTAACGTATCCCGATCCCGTATCCCGTTCTCTTATCCCGCTCCCGTAACCCGTTCTCGTAACCCGTTCCCGTAATCCGTTCCCGTAACCCGTTCCCGTAACCCGTTCTTGTAACCCGTTCCCGTAACCCGTTCCCGTAACCCGTTCCCGTAACCCGTTCCCGTAACCCGTTCCCGTAACCCGTTCCCGTAACCCGTTCCCGTAACCCGTTCCCGTAACCCGTTCCCGTATCCCGTTCCCGTATCCCGTTCCCGTATCCCGTTCACGTATCACGTTCACGTATCCCGTTCACGTATCCCGTTCCCGTATCCCGTTCACTTATGCCGCTCCCGTATCCCGCTCCCGTATCTCATTCCCGTTTCTTGTACACCGTTCCGATATCTCCTTACCATATCTATTTAACGTATCTCATTCCCGTATCCTGTTCCCGTATCTCGTTCCAGCATCCCTTTCTCGTACCCAGTTTCCGTATCTTGTTGCCGTATTTCGTTCCCATATCTTCTTACCGTATCTCTTTCCCGTGTCGCAGTCTCTGCCAAAACATTTTAGCGGTTTACATGCCTGAAATATGTCAACCGGCTTCAACAAAATCTCCCCGGGAGGGAGGTGCGACGTCAGCTAGTCATGCGCTCATTGATGAATTTGACTGGGGCAGTGGCAGTCTTGGGCAAACTTAAACGATACTATTTTATTCGACGAAATTATTTCGCAACGTTAGCGTTGGTAATCGTTTACGTTTGACTTCAGCATAAGTTACCTATGAGCGTTTTACAGAATATTTTGGGTGGATATAGGTCAGCAAGAACGGTGCTATCCGTCAGTGTAAATTTGCCGGTCAAGTTTGTCCTCGTTTTGGGTGTTACGGCGGTGTGAAGGATTAAATTGTCCAAAAATATTGCATTTCAACTTCAACTCCAAAATATTAGTCGCACAGCTTTGAGTAACACATATAATTTGAAGACAGTCGCTGCGCCTGCAAAATGGTGCCCGGATCAGCCTTTTACGTCGAACGGTTTCCGAGCACCAATTTAAATCCTGAATATGCCAATTTTATCATGAAAGTGGTCACAACTTTGCACGTGGCACGCACATCGCTCTGGACGACATCCTATACGCAAGGCCAATCGATTATCTATCACATAGTGTTGCTCGAATATCGCTGCGATTCTCGGTTGCCGAGCAAGCGGCCGGGGAACCGGGCGAAACTTGCCCATTTTTCACGATTTCACAATGTCGAGTTTCCCATGTTAAACGAATGGGGCACGCGCGCACGTGCCGACGCCGCACCGTCCTTCGGATCGACACCAAAACTTGATACGACCTATTGAATCACGGGACCCAAAAGTGCTGAAAAAATCACCCTCATAACTCATCAGACGGCTGCACAGGAACCGATTTAGGGCGTCACTCCGGCGGCGGCGGCGGCGGCGGCGGGTCATCTTTTAGGATTTATAATATAGAGATTGTGCTCGTATCCCGTGCTCGTATCCCGTTCCCGTATGCCGTTCCCTTATCCCGTTCCCGTATCCCGTATCCCGTTTCCGTATCCCGTTCCCGTATCCCGTTCCCGTATCCCGTTCCCGTATCCCGTTCCCGTATCCCGTTCCCGTATCCCGTTCCCGTATCCCGTTCCCGTATCCCGTTCCCGTATCCTGTTCCCGTATCCCGTTTCCGTATCCCTTCCCGTATCTCGTTCCATATCCCGTATCCCGTTCCCGTATCCCATTCCCGTATCCCATTCCCGTATCCGGTATCCCGTATCCCGTTCCCGTTTCCGTATCCCGTTCCCGTATCACGTTCCCATATCCCGTTCCCATATCCCGTTCCCATATCCCGTTCCCGTATGACGTTCCCGTATCCCTTTCCCGTATCCCCTTCCCGTATCCCGTTCCCGTATGCCGCTCCCGTATCCCGTTCCCGTATCCCGTTCCCGTATCCCGTTCCCGTATCCCGTTCCCGTATCCCGTTCCCGTATCCCGTTCCCGTATCCCGTTCCCGTATCCCGTTCCGGAATCCCGTTCCCGTATCCTGTTCCCATATCCAGTTCCCATATCCCGTTCCCGTATCTCGTATCCTTTTCCCGTATCCCGTTCCCGTATCCTGTTAACGTATCCCGATCCCGTATCCCGTTCTCTTATCCCGCTCCCGTAACCCGTTCCCGTAACCCGTTCCCGTAATCCGTTCCCGTAACCCGTTCCCGTAACCCGTTCTTGTAACCCGTTCCCGTAACCCGTTCCCGTAACCCGTTCCCGTAACCCGTTCCCGTAACCCTTTCCCGTAACCCGTTCCCGTAACCCGTTCCCGTAACCCGTTCCCGTAACCCGTTCCCGTATCCCGTTCCCGTATCCCGTTCCCGTATCCTGTTCCCGTATCCCGTTTCCGTATCCAGTTTCCGTATCCCGTTTCCGTATCCCGTTTCCGTATCCTGTTTCCGTATCCCGTTTCCGTATCCCGTTTCCGTATCCCGTTTCCGTATCCCGTTTCCGTATCCCGTTTCCGTATCCCGTATCCGTATCCCGTTTCCGTATACTGTTCCCGTATACCGTACCCGTATCCCGTTCCCCGTTGCCGTATCCCGTATCCCGTTCCCGGATCCCTTTCCGTATCCCGTTCCTGTATTTCGTATCCCGTTCCCGTATCCTGTTTCCGTATCCCGTTTCCGGATCCCGTTTCCGTATCCCGTTTCCGTATCCCGTTTTCGTATTCCGTTTCCGTATCCCGTTTCCGTATCCTGTTACCCTATCCAGTTCCCGTATCTCGTTCTCGTATCCCGTTCCCGTATTGTTCACGTATAACGTGCCCTATCCCGTTCCTGTATCCCGTTCCCGTACCCCATTACCGTATCCAGTATCCCATTCCCGTATCCCGTTCCCGTATCCCGTTCCCGTATCCCGTTCCCGTATCCCGTTCCCGTATCCCGTTCCCGTATCCCGTTCCCGTATCCCGTTACCGTATCCCGTTCCCGTATCCCGTTCCCGTTCCCGTATCCCGTTCCCGTATCCCGTTCCCGTATCCCGTTCCCGTATCCCGTTCCCGTATCCAGTTCCCGTATCCGGTATCCCGTATCCGGTATCCCGTATCCGGTATCCCGTATCCGGTATCCCGTATCCGGTATCCCGTATCCGGTATCCCGTATCCGGTATCCCGTATCCGGTATCCCGTATCCGGTATCCCGTATCCGGTATCCCGTATCCCGT
Source organism: Chirona hameri (assembly GCA_036785665.1). Lineage (NCBI taxonomy): Eukaryota > Metazoa > Arthropoda > Thecostraca > Balanomorpha > Balanidae > Chirona > Chirona hameri. The sequence goes on along the minus strand of JAXIVJ010011709.1, from coordinate 33,367 downwards.
ATCCCGTATCCCGTATCCCGTATCCCGTATCGCGTATCCCGTATCCCGTATCCTGTTCTCGTATACCGTATCCCGTATACCGTATACCGTGTCCCGCTCCCTCTCCACTTCCCGTTCCCGTTCCCGTTCACGTTCCCGTATCCCGTTTCCGTATCTCGTTTCCGCATCCCGTTCCTGTATCACGTTCCAGTATCACGTTCCCGTATCACGTTCCCGTATCACGTTACCGTATCACGTTACCGTATCCTGTTCCCGTATCCCGTTCCCGTTCCCGTTCCCGTATCCCGTATCCCGTTCCCGTATCCCGTATCTCGTTTCCCGTTTCCGTATCTCGTATCCCGTTCACGTATCCGATCCCGTATCCTTTATCCCGCTCCCGTATCCAGTTTCCGAATCCGCTTCCTGTTTCCCGTTCCCGTATCCCGTTCCGTATCCAGTTCCCGTATATTGTATCCCGTGCTCGTATCCCGTTCCCGTATCCCGTATCCCGTTTCCGTATCCCGTTCCCGTATCCCGTTCCCGTATCCCGTTCCCGTATCCCGTTCCCGTATCCCGTTCCCGTATCCCGTTCCAGTATCCTGTTCCCGTATCCCGTTACCGTATCCCTTCCCGTATCTCGTTCCATATCCCGTATCCCGTTCCCGTATCCCATTCCCGTATCCCATTCCCGTATCCGGTATCCCGTATCCCGTTCCCGTTTCCGTATCCCGTTCCCGTATCACGTTCCCATATCCCGTTCCCATATCCCGTTCCCGTATGACGTTCCCGTATCCCTTTCCCGTATCCCCTTCCCGTATCCCGTTCCCGTATGCCGCTCCCGTATCCCGTTCCCGTATCCCGTTCCCGTATCCCGTTCCCGTATCCCGTTCCCGTATCCCGTTCCCGTATCCCGTTCCCGTATCCCGTTCCGGAATCCCGTTCCCGTATCCTGTTCCCATATCCAGTTCCCATATCCCGTTCCCGTATCTCGTATCCTTTTCCCGTATCCCGTTCCCGTATCCTGTTAACGTATCCCGATCCCGTATCCCGTTCTCTTATCCCGCTCCCGTAACCCGTTCCCGTAACCCGTTCCCGTAATCCGTTCCCGTAACCCGTTCCCGTAACCTGTTCTTGTAACCCGTTCCCGTAACCCGTTCCCGTAACCCGTTCCCGTAACCCGTTCCCGTAACCCGTTCCCGTAACCCGTTCCCGTAACCCGTTCCCGTATCCCGTTCCCGTATCCCGTTCCCGTATCCCGTTCACGTATCACGTTCACGTATCCCGTTCACGTATCCCGTTCCCGTATCCCGTTCACTTATGCCGCTCCCGTATCCCGCTCCCGTATCTCATTCCCGTTTCTTGTACACCGTTCCGATATCTCCTTACCATATCTAGTTAACGTATCTCATTCCCGTATCCTGTTCCCGTATCTCGTTCCAGCATCCCTTTCTCGTACCCAGTTTCCGTATCTTGTTGCCGTATTTCGTTCCCATATCTTCTTACCGTATCTCTTTCCCGTGTCGCAGTCTCTGCCAAAACATTTTAGCGGTTTACATGCCTGAAATATGTCAACCGGCTTCAACAAAATCTCCCCGGGAGGGAGGTGCGACGTCAGCTAGTCATGCGCTCATTGATGAATTTGACTGCGGCAGTGGCAGTCTTGGGCAAACTTAAACGATACTATTTTATTCGACGAAATTATTTCGCAACGTTAGCGTTGGTAATCGTTTACGTTTGACTTCAGCATAAGTTACCTATGAGCGTTTTACAGAATATTTTGGGTGGATATAGGTCAGCAAGAACGGTGCTATCCGTCAGTGTAAATTTGCCGGTCAAGTTTGTCCTCGTTTTGGGTGTTACGGCGGTGTGAAGGATTAAATTGTCCAAAAATATTGCATTTCAACTTCAACTCCAAAATATTAGTCGCACAGCTTTGAGTAACACATATAATTTGAAGACGGTCGCTGCGCCTGCAAAATGGTGCCCGGATCAGCCTTTTACGTCGATCGGTTTCCGAGCACCAATTTAAATCCTGAATATGCCAATTTTATCATGAAAGTGGTCACAACTTTGCACGTGGCACGCACATCGCTCTGGACGACATCCTATACGCAAGGCCAATCGATTATCTATCACATAGTGTTGCTCGAATATCGCTGCGATTCTCGGTTGCCGAGCAAGCGGCCGGGGAACCGGGCGAAACTTGCCCATTTTTCACGATTTCACAATGTCGAGTTTCCCATGTTAAACGAATGGCGCACGCGCGCACGTGCCGACGCCGCACCGTCGGTCGGATCGACACCAAAACTTGATACGACCTGTTGAATCACGGGACCCAAAAGTGCTGAAAAAATCACCCTGATAACTCATCAGACGGCTGCACAGGAACCGATTTAGGGCGTCACTCCGGCGGCGGCGGCGGCGGCGGCGGGTCATCTTTTAGGATTTATAATATAGAGATACTAGAGGGCCTGTATTGCGCGATGCGCAATTTATATAGCCTTCAATTTATATAGCTAGCTATTATCCCGTTCCTGTATCACGTATCCCGCATCCCGTATCCCGTATCCGGGTATCACGTATCCCGTATCACGCATCACGTATCCCGTTCCTGTATTCTGTTCCCGTATCCCGTATCACGTTCCCGTATCCCTTTCCCGTATCCCGTCCCAGTATCCCGTTCCCGTATCCCGTTCCCGTATCCCGTTCCCCGTTCCCGTATCCCATTCTCGTATCTCGTTCCCGTACCTCGTTCCCGTACCTCGTTCCCGTATCCCGTTCCCGTATCCCGTTCCCGTATCCCATTCCCGTATCCCGTTCCCGTATCCCGTTCCCGTATCCCGTCCCCATATCCCGTTCCCTTATCCCGTCCTGTATCCCGTTCCCGTATGCCGTTCCCGTATCCCGTATCCCGTATCCCGTTCCCGTATACCGTTCCCGTATCCCGTTCCCGTATCACGTTCCCGTATCCCGTTCCCGTATCCCGTTTTCGTATCCCGTTCCCGTATTTCGTTCCCGTATCCCGTATCCCGTTTTGGTAACCCGTTTCCGTATCCCGTTTCTTTATCACGTTCCCGTATCCCGTATCCCGTTCTCGTATCCCGTTATCTCATCCCGTTCCCGTATCCCGTTCCTGTATCCTGTTCCAGTATACCGTTCCCGGATACCGTTCCCGTATCCCGTATCCCGTTCCCGTATCCCGTTCCCGTATCCCGTTCCCGTATCCCGTTCCCGTAGCCCGTTCCCGTTCCCCGTTCCCCGTATCCCGTATTCCGTTCCCGTATCCCGTTCCCGTTTCCCGTTTCCTTATCCCGTATGCCGTTCCCGTATCCCGTTCACGTATCCGATCCCGTATCCCTTATTTCGCTCCCGTATCCAGTTTCCGAATTCCCTTCCTGTTTACCGTTCCCGTATCCCGTTCCGTATCCCGTATCCCGTTCCCGTATCCCGTTCCCGTATCCCGTTCCCGTATCCCGTTCCCGTATCCAGTTCTCGTATCCCGTTCCCTATCCCGTTCCCGTATCCCGTATCACGTTCACGTATCCCGTTCCCGTATCCCGTTCTCGTATCCTTTTCCCGTATCCCGTTCCCGTATTCTGATCCCGTATCCCGTTCCCATATCCCGTATACATTAATCAGCTCCCGTACGCAGTTTCCGTATCCCGTTCCCGTATCGCGTTCCCATATCCCGTATCCCGTTCCCGTATCTCGTTCCCGTATCCCGTTCCCGTATCTCGTTCCCGTATCCCGTTCCCGTATCCCGTTTCCGTATCCCGTATCCCGTTCCCGTATCCCGTTCCCGTATCCCGTTCCTGTATCCCGTATACCGTTACCGTATCTCTTAATCAGCTCCCGTATCCAGTCTCCGTATCCTGCTCCCGTAACCCGTTCCCGTAACCCGTTCCCGTCACCCGTTCCCGTTCCCGTAACCCGTTCCCGTAACCCGTTCCCGTAACCCGTTCCCGTAACCCGTTCCCGTAACCCGTTCCCGTAACCCGTTCCCGTAACCCGTTCCCGTAACCCGTTCCCGTAATCCGTTCCCGTAACCCGTTCCTGTAACCCGTTACCGTAACCCGTTCCCGTAACCCTTTCCCGTTACCCGTTCCCGTAACCCGTCCCCGTAGCTCGTTCCCGTAACTCGTTCCCGTATCCCGTTTCCGTATCCCTTTCTCGTATCCCGTTCCTGTATCCCATTCCCGTATCCCGTTCCAGTATCCCGTTCCCGTATCCCGTTCCCGTATCCTGTTCCCGTATCCCGTATCCCGTTCCCGTATCCCGTTTCCGTATCCCGTTTCCGCATCCCGTTCCCGTATCCCGTTCCCGTATCCCGTTCCCGTATGCCGTTCCCGTATCCCGTTCCCGTATCTCGTTCCCGTATCCCGTTCCCGTATCCCGTTCCCCTAACCCATTCCCGTATCCCATTCCCGTATCCCGTTCACGTATCCCGTTCCCGTATCCCGTTCCCGTATCCCGTTCCCGTATCCCGTTCCCGTATCCCGTTCCCGTATCCCGTTCCCGTATCCCGTTCCCGTATCCCGTTCCCGTATCCCGTTCCCGTATCCCGTTCCTGTATCCCGTTCCCGTATCCCGTTCCCGTATCCCGTTCCCGTATCCCGTTCCCGTATCCCGTTCCCGTATCCCGTTCCCGTATCACGTTCCCGTATCTCGTTCCAGCATCCCTTTCTCGTACCCAGTTTCCGTATCTTGTTGCCGTATTTCGTTCCCATATCTTCTTACCGTATCTCGTTCCTGTGTCGCAGTCTCTGCCAAAACATTTTAGCGGTTTACTTGCCTGAAATATGTCAACCGGCTTCAGCAAAATCTCCCCGGGAGGGAGGTGCGACGTCTGCTAGTCATGCGCGCATTGATGAATTTGACTGCAGCGGTGTCAGTCTTGGGCAAACTTAAACGATGCTATTTTATTCGACGCAATTATTTCGCAACGTTAGCGTCGGTAATCGTTTACGTTTGACTTCAGCATAAGTTACCTATGAGCGATTTACTTAATATTTTGGGTGGATATAGGTCAGCAAGAACGGCGCTATCCGTCTGTGTAAATTTGCCGGTCAAGTTTGTCCTCGTTTTGGGTGTTACGGCGGTGTGAAGCATTAAATGGTCCAAAAATATTGCATTTCAACTTCAACGCCACAATATTAGTCTCACAGCTTTGAGTAAAAAATATAATTTGAAGACGGTCACTGCGCCTGCAAAATGGTGCCCGGTTCAGCCTTCTACGTTGAACGGTTTCCGAGCACCAATTTAAATCCTGAATAGGCCAATTTTATCATTCAAGTGGTTACAACTTTGCACGTGGCACGCGCATCGCTCTGGACGACATCCTATACGCAAGGCCAATCGATTATCTATCACATAGTGTTGCTGGCATATCGCTGCGATTCTGGGTTGCCGAGCAAGCGGCCGGGGAACCGGGCGAAACTTGCCTGTTTTTCGCGATTTCACAATGTCGCGTTTCCCATGTTAAACGAATGGCGCACGCGCGCACGTGCCGACGCCGCACCGTCGGTTGGATCGACCCCAAAACTTGATACGACCTGTTGAATCACAGGACCCAAAAGTTCTTCAAAAATCACGTTCATAACTCATCAGACGGCTGCACAGGAACCGATTTAGGGCGTCACTCCGGCGGCGGCGGCGGCGGCGGCGGGTCATCTTTTAGGATTTATAATATAGAGACTAGATGGCCTTTATTGCGCGATGCGCAATTTATATAGCCAGCTTATTTATATATGCTATCCGTTTCCAGTGTCCCGTATTCCGTATTCAGTATTCCGTATTCAGTATTCCGTATTCAGTATTCCGTATTCAGTATTCCGTATTCAGTATTCCGTATTCAGTATTCCGTATTCAGTATTCCGTATTCCGTATTCCGTATTCAGTATTCCGTATTCAGTATTCCGTATTCAGTATTCCGTATTCCGTATTCCGTATTCAGTATTCCGTATTTATTATTCCGTATTACATATTCCGTATCTCGTTTCTCGTATTCCGTATTCTGTATTCTGTATTCCGTATTCCGTATTACGTATTACATATTACGTATCCCAACCCGTTCCCGTATCCCGTATCCCGTATCCCGTTACCGTATCCCGTTACCGTATCCCGTTACCGTATCCCGTTACCGTATCCCGTTACCGTATCCCGTTACCGTATCCCGTTACCGTATCCCGTTACCGTATCCCGTTTCCCCGTTCCTGTATACTGTTACCGTATTCCGTTTCCGTATCCCGTTCCCGTATTCCGTTCCCGTATCCAGTTCTCGTATCCCGTTCCCGTATCCCGTTCCCGTATCTCTTTTCCGTATCCTGTTCCCGTATCCCGCATCCCATTTCCGTATCCCGTTCCTGTATCGCGTTCCTGTATCCCGTTCCTGTATCCCGTTCCCGTATCCCATTGCCGTATCCTGTTCCCGTATCCCGTTCCCGTATCCCGTTCCTGTATCCCGTTCCCGTTCCCGTATCCCGTTCCCGTTTCCTGTATCCCGTTCCCGTATCCCATTCCCGTATCCCGTTCCCGTATCCCGTTCCCGTTCCCGTATCCCGTTCCCGTATCCCGTTCCCGTATCCCGTTCCCGTAACATGTTTCCGTTTCTGTATCCCGTGCCCGTATCCCGTATACTGTTCCCGTATCCTGTTCTCGCATCCAGTTATCATACCCCGTTCCCGTATCACGTTCCCGTATCCCGTATCCCGTTCCCGTATCCCGTTCCCGTATCCCGTTCCCGTATCCCGTTCCCGTATCCCGTTCCCGTATCCCGTTCCGTATCCCGTTCCCGTATCCCGTTCCCGTATCCCGTTCCCGTATCCCGTTCCCGTATCCCGTTGCCGTATCCCGTTCCCGTATCCCGTTCCCGTATCCAGTTCCCGTATCCCGTTCCTGTATCCCGTTCCTGTATCTCGTTTCCCGTTTCCGTATCTCGTATCCCCTTCACGTATCCGATCCCATATCTTTTATCCCGCTCCCGTATCCAGTTTCCGAAACCCCTTCCGGTTTCCCGTTCCGTATCCAGTTCCCGTATATCGCGTATATCCCGACATCTTATATCCCGTTCCCGTATCCCGTTTCCGTATTCTGATCCCGTATCCGGTATATCGTTCGCGTATCCGGGATACTTTAATCAGATCCCGTATCCAGTTACCGTATCCCGTTCCCGTATCCCGTTCCCGTATCCCGTTCCCGTATCCCGCTCCCGTATTTCCTTCCCGTATCTCGTACACCGTTCCGATATCTCCTTACCATATCTAGTTCCCGTATCTCATTCCCGTGTCCTGTTCCCGTATCTAGTTCCAGCATCCCTTTCTCGTACCCAGTTTCCGTATCTTGTTGCCGTATTTCGTTCCATATCTTATTACCGTATCTCGTTGCCGCATCGCAGTCTCTGCCAAAACATTCTAGCGGTTTAAATGCCTGAAATCTGTCAACCGGCTTCCACAAAATCTCTTCGCGAAGGAGGTGCGACGTCAGCTAGTCATGCGCTCATGGATGAATTTGACTGAAGCAGTGTCAGCCTTGGGCAAAATTAAACGATCGCAGTGTGTGGTAGTATTACATAATATACACGCATTATAAATGACTCACGATAATATCTGTACCTACCACGAGCGAGCCGGGCCTTACGTTATTGCGGGCGGCAGCTATCGCCGGGGGCAGACTACGCAAGCCAACGAGCCCGACGTTACGTTATTGCGTGAGGGAGCTATCGCCGGCCGACGGCCGGCGCCCGACTGGCGCCTAGCTTCGGTAATCGTTTACGTTTGACTTCTGCATAAGTTACCTATGAGCGATTAGCAAAATATTTTGGGTGGATATAGGTCAGCAAGAACGGCGCTACCCGTCTGTGTAAATTTTTCGGTCAAGTTTGTCCTTATTTTGGGTGTTACGGCGGTGTGAAGCATTAAATGGTCCAAAAATATTGCATTTCAACTTGAACGCCAAAATATTAGTCTCACAGCTTTGAGTAACAAATATAATTTGAAGAGGGTCACTGCGCCTGCAAATTGGTGCCCGGATCAGCGTTCTACGTTGAACAGTTTCCGAGCACCAATTTAAATCCTGAATAGGCCAATTTTATCATTAAAGTGGTCACAACTTTGCACGTGGCACGCGCATTGTTCTCAACAATATTTTATACGCCAGGCCAATCGATTATCTATCACATAGTGTTGCTCGCGTACCGCTGCGACTCTTGGTTGCCCAGCAAGTGACCGGGGAACCGCGAGGAACTTGCCCATTTTTCACGATTTCACAATGTCGAGTTTCCCATGTTAAACGAATGGGGCACGCGCGCACGTGCCGACGCCGCACCGTCCTTCGGATCGACACCAAAACTTGATACGACCTATTGAATCACGGGACCCAAAAGTGCTGAAAAAATCACCCTCATAACTCATCAGACGGCTGCACAGGAACCGATTTAGGGCGTCACTCCGGCGGCGGCGGCGGCGGCGGCGGGTCATCTTTTAGGATTTATAATATAGAGATTGTGCTCGTATCCCGTGCTCGTATCCCGTTCCCGTATGCCGTTCCCTTATCCCGTTCCCGTATCCCGTATCCCGTTTCCGTATCCCGTTCCCGTATCCCGTTCCCGTATCCCGTTCCCGTATCCCGTATCCCGTTCCCGTATCCCGTTCCCGTATCCCGTTCCCGTATCCCGTTCCCGTATCCCGTTCCCGTATCCTGTTCCCGTATCCCGTTTCCGTATCCCTTCCCGTATCTCGTTCCATATCCCGTATCCCGTTCCCGTATCCCATTCCCGTATCCCATTCCCGTATCCGGTATCCCGTATCCCGTTCCCGTTTCCGTATCCCGTTCCCGTATCACGTTCCCATATCCCGTTCCCATATCCCGTTCCCATATCCCGTTCCCGTATGACGTTCCCGTATCCCTTTCCCGTATCCCCTTCCCGTATCCCGTTCCCGTATGCCGCTCCCGTATCCCGTTCCCGTATCCCGTTCCCGTATCCCGTTCCCGTATCCCGTTCCCGTATCCCGTTCCCGTATCCCGTTCCCGTATCCCGTTCCCGTATCCCGTTCCCGTATCCCGTTCCGGAATCCCGTTCCCGTATCCTGTTCCCATATCCAGTTCCCATATCCCGTTCCCGTATCTCGTATCCTTTTCCCGTATCCCGTTCCCGTATCCTGTTAACGTATCCCGATCCCGTATCCCGTTCTCTTATCCCGCTCCCGTAACCCGTTCCCGTAACCCGTTCCCGTAATCCGTTCCCGTAACCCGTTCCCGTAACCCGTTCTTGTAACCCGTTCCCGTAACCCGTTCCCGTAACCCGTTCCCGTAACCCGTTCCCGTAACCCTTTCCCGTAACCCGTTCCCGTAACCCGTTCCCGTAACCCGTTCCCGTATCCCGTTCCCGTATCCCGTTCCCGTATCCTGTTCCCGTATCCCGTTTCCGTATCCAGTTTCCGTATCCCGTTTCCGTATCCCGTTTCCGTATCCTGTTTCCGTATCCCGTTTCCGTATCCCGTTTCCGTATCCCGTTTCCGTATCCCGTTTCCGTATCCCGTTTCCGTATCCCGTTTCCGTATCCCGTATCCGTATCCCGTTTCCGTATACTGTTCCCGTATACCGTACCCGTATCCCGTTCCCCGTTCCCGTATCCCGTATCCCTTTCCGTATCCCGTTCCTGTATTTCGTATCCCGTTCCCGTATCCTGTTTCCGTATCCCGTTTCCGTATCCCGTTTCCGTATCCCGTTTCCGTATCCCGTTTTCGTATTCCGTTTCCGTATCCCGTTTCCGTATCCTGTTACCCTATCCAGTTCCCGTATCTCGTTCTCGTATCCCGTTCCCGTATCCCGTTCACGTATAACGTGCCCTATCCCGTTCCTGTATCCCGTTCCCGTACCCCATTACCGTATCCAGTATCCCATTCCCGTATCCCGTTCCCGTATCCCGTTCCCGTATCCCGTTCCCGTATCCCGTTCCCGTATCCCGTTCCCGTATCCCGTTCCCGTATCCCGTTACCGTATCCCGTTCCCGTATCCCGTTCCCGTTCCCGTATCCAGTTCCCGTATCCCGTTCCCGTATCCCGTTCCCGTATCCCGTTCCCGTATCCCGTTCCAGTATCCAGTTCCCGTATCCGGTATCCCGTATCCGGTATCCCGTATCCGGTATCCCGTATCCGGTATCCCGTATCCGGTATCCCGTATACGGTATCCCGTATCCGGTATCCCGTATCCGGCATCCCGTATCCGGTATCCCGTATCCGGTATCCCGTATCCCGTATCCCGTATCCCGTATCCCGTATCCCGTATCCCGTATCCCGTATCCCGTATCCTGTTCTCGTATACCGTATCCCGTATACCGTATACCGTGTCCCGCTCCCTCTCCACTTCCCGTTCCCGGCGCACGCGCGCACGCGCGCACGCGCGCACGCGCATGGCGCACGCGCGCACGCGCCGACACCGCACCTTTAGTCTTATTAAGCTGAAAATTTAATACGACCTGTTGAATCACGGAACCCAAAATTCCTGAAAAAATAACTCTCATAACTCATCAGACGACTGCACAGGAACCGATTTAGGGCGTCACTCCGGCGGCGGCGGCGGCGGCGGCGGGTCATCTTTTAGGATTTATAATATAGAGATTTATAATATAGAGATAGAGACTAGATAACTAGATGGCCTTTATTGCGCGATGCGCAATTTATATAGCCAGCTAATTTATATATGCTAGCCGTTTCCCGTATCTCGTATTCCGTATTCAGTATTCGGTATTCCGTATTCCGTAGTCCGTATGTCGTATTCCGTATCCCGTTCCCGTTCTTGTATCCCGTTCCCGTCTCCCGTTCCCGTATCCTGTTCCCGTATCCCGTTCCCGTATCCCGTTACCGTATCCCGTTACCGTATCCCGTTACCGTATCCCGTTACCGTATCCCGTTCCCGTATCTCGTTCCCGTATCCCGTTCCCGTATCCTGTTCCCGTATCCCGTTCCCGTATCCCGTTCCCGTATCCGGTTCCCGTATCCGGTTCCCGTATCCGGTTCCCGTATCCCGTTCCCGTATACCGTTCCCGTATCCCGTTCCCGTATCCCGTTCCCGTATCCCGTTCCCGTATCCCGTTCCCGTATCCCGTTCCCGTATCCCGTTCCCGTATCCCGTATCCCATTCCCGTATTCCGTTCCCGTCTCCCGTATGCCGTTCCCGTATCCCGTTCTCGTATCCTGTTCCCGTATCCCGTTCCCGTATCCCGTTCCCGTATCCCGTATCCCGTTCCCGTATCCCATTCCCGTATTCCGTTCCCGTCTCCCGTATGCCGTTCCCGTATCCCGTTCTCGTATCCTGTTCCCGTATCAAGTTCCCGTATCCCGTTCCCGTATCCCGTTCCCGTATCCAGTTCCCGTATCCCGTTCCCGTATCCCGTTTCCGTATGTATCCCGTTACCCTATCCCGTTCCCGTATCCCGTTCCCGTATCCCGTTCTCGTATCCCGTTCTCGTATCCCGTTCCCGTATTCCGTTCCCGTATTCCGTTCCCGTATTCCGTTCTCGTATTCCGTTCCCGTATTCCGTTCCCGTATCCCGTTCCCGTATCCCATATCATGTTCCCGTATCCCATTCTCGTATCCCATTCCCGTATCCCATTCCCCTATCCAATTCCCGTATCCCATTCCCGTATCCCATTCACGTATCCCATTCCCGTATCCCATTCCCGTATACCATTCCCGTATCCCATTCACGTATCCCATTCCCGTATCCCATTCCCGTATCCAATTCCGGTATCCCATTCCCGTATCCCATTCCCGTATCCCGTTCCAGTATCCCGTTCCAGTATCCCGTATCGCCTTCCCACTCCAGTTCCCGTTCCCGTATCCCGTTTCCGTATCTTGTTTCCGTATCCGATTCCCGTATCACGTTCCTGTATGACGCTCCCGTATCGCGTTCCTGTATCCCGTTCCCGTATCTCGTTCCCGTATCCCGTTCCCCGTTCCCGTATCCCGTTCCCGTATCCCGTTCCCATATCCCGTTCCCGTATTCCGTTCCCGTATTCCGTTCCCGTATCCCATATCCTGTTCCCGTATCCTATTCCCGTATCCCATTCCCGTATCCCGTTGCCGTATCCCGTTCCAATATCCCGTATCGCGCTCCCACTCCAGTCCTCGTTTCCGTATCCCGTTGCCGTATCTTGTTTCTGTATTCCATTCCCGTATCACGTTCCCGTATCCCGTTCCCGTATCCCGCTCCCGTATCTTATTCCCGTATCTAGTACACCGTTCCGATATCTCCTTACCATATCTAGTTACCGCATCTTATTCCCGTATCCTGTTCCCGTATCTCGTTCCAGCATCCCTTTCTCGTACCCAGTTTCCGTATCTTGTTGCCGTATTTCGTTCCCATATCTTCTTACCGTATCTCGTTCCCGTGTCGCAGTCTCTGCCAAAACATTTTAGCGGTTTACATGCCTGAAATATGTCAACCGGCTTCAACAAAATCTCCCCGGGAGGGAGGTGCGACGTCTGCTAGTCATGCGCTCATTGATGAATTTGACTGCGGCAGTGTCAGTGTTGGGAAAACTTAACCGATGATATTTTATTCGACGCAATTATTTCGCAACGTTAGCGTCGGTAATCGTTTACGTTTGACTTCAGCATAAGTTACCTATGAGCGATTTACATAATATTTTGGGTGGATATAGATCAGCAAGAACGGCGCTATCCGTCTGTGGAAATTTGCCGGGCAAGTTTGTCCTCGTTTTGGGTGTTACGGCGGTGTGAAGCATTAATTGGTCCGAAAATATTGCATTTCAACTTCAACTCCAAAATATTAGTCACACAGCTTTGAGTAACACATATAATTTGAAGACGGTCGCTGCGCCTGCAAAATGGTGCCCGGTTCAGCCTTCTACGTCGAACGGTTTCCGAGCACCAATTTAAATCCTGAATGTCATTTTTTTTCATGAAAGTGGTCACAACTTTGCACGTGGCACGCGCATCGCTCTGGACGACATCCTATACGCAAGGTCAATCGATTATCTATCACATAGTGTTGCTCGCATATCGCTGCGATGCTCGGTTGCCGAGCAAGCGGCCGGGGAACCGGGCGAAACTTGCCCATTTTTCGCGATTTCACAATGTCGCGTTTCCCATGTTAAACGAATGGCGCACGCGCGCACGCGCCGACACCGCACCGTCTGTCGGATCGTCACCAAAACTTGATACGACCTGTTGAATCACGAGTCCCAAAAGTGCTGAAAAAATCACCCTCATAACTCATCAGACGGCTGCACAGGAACCGATTTAGGGCGTCACCCCGGCGGCGGCGGGTCATCTTTTAGGATTTATAATATACTAGATGGTCTTTATTGCGCGATGCGCAATTTATATAGCCAGCTTATGTATATATGCTAGCCGTTTCTAGTGTCCTGTATCCCGTATTCCGTATTCATTATTCCGTATTCCGTATTCCGTATCTCGTATTCCGTATTCCGTATTCCGTATTCCGTATTACGTATCCCGTTCCCGTATCCCGTATCCCGTTCCCGTACCCCGTTCCCGTATCCCGTTACCGTATCCTGTTACCGTATTCCGTTCCCGTATCCCGTTCCCGTATCCCGTATCCCGTTCCCGTTCCCGTATCCCGTTCCCGTATCCCGTTCCCGTATCCCGTTCCCGTATCCCATAACTCGTTCCCGTAGCCCGTATCCTCTTCCCGTACCCCGTTATCGTATCCCGTTCCCGTATCCCATTCCCCGTCCCCGTATCCCGTTACCGTATCCCGTATCCCGTTCCCGTATCCTGTTCCCGTATCCCGTTCCCGTATCCCGTTCCTGTATCCGGTTCCCGTATCCCGTATACCGTTCCCGTATCCCGTTCCCGTATCCCGTTCCATTATCCCGTTCTCGTTCCCGTATCCCGTTCCCGTATCCCGTTCGCGTATCCCGTTCCCGTATCCCGTTCGCGTATCCCGTTCCCGTATCTCGTTCCCGTATCCCGTTCCCGTATCCTATTCCCGTATACCGTATCACGTATCCCGTTCCCGTATCCCGTTCCCGTATCCCGTATCCCGTATCCCGTTCCCGTACGTATCCCGTTCCCGTATCCCGTTTCCGTATCCCGTTCCCGTATCATGCAACTGTATCCCGTTCTCGTATCCCTTTCCCGTATCCCGTTCCCATATCCTGTTCCCGTATCCCGTTCCCGTATCCCGCTCCCGTATCCCGCTCCCGTATCCCGCTCCCGAATCTTATTTTCGTATCTAGTACACCGTTCCGATATATCCTTACCATATTACCGCATCTCATCCCCGTATCCTGTTCCCGTATCTCGTTCCAGCATCCCTTTCTCGTACCCAGTTTCCGTATCTTGTTGCCGTATTTCGTTCCCATATCTTCTTACCGTATCTCGTTCCCGTGTCGCAGTCTCTGCCAAAACATTGTAGCGGTTTACATGCCTGAAATATGTCAACCGGCTTCAACAAAATCTCCCCGGGAGGGAGGTGCGACGTCTGCTAGTCATGCGCTCATTGATGAATTTGACTGCGGCAGTGTCAGTCTTGGGCAAACTTAAACGATGCTATTTTATTCGACGCAATTATTTAGCAATGTTAGCGTCGGTAATCGTTTACGTTTGACTTCAGCATAAGTTACCTTTAAGCGATTTACATATTATTTTGAGTGGATATAGGTCAGCAAGAACGGCGCTATCCGTCTGTGTAAATTTGCCGGACAAGTTTGTCCTCGTTTTGGGTGTTACGGCGGTCTGAAGGATTAAATTGTCCAAAAATATTGCATTTCAACTTTAACTCCAAAATATTAGTCACACAGCTTGGAGTAACACATATAATTTGAAGACGGTCGCTGCGCCTGCAAAATGGTGCCCGGTTCAGCCTTCTACGTCGAACGGTTTCCGAGCACCAATTTAAATCCTGAATATGCCAATTTTATCATGAAAGTGGTCACAACTTTGCACGTGGCACGCGCATCGCTCTGGACAACATCCTATACGCAAGGCCAATGGATTATCTATCACATTGTGTTGCTCGCATATTGCTGGGACTCTCGGTTACCGAGCAAGCGGCCGGGAAACCGCGCGAAACTTGGCCGTTTTTCGCGATTTCACAATGTCGCGTTTCCCATGTTAAACGAATGGCGCACGCGCGCACGCGCCGACGCCGCACCGTCCGTCGGATCGACACCAAAACTTGATACGACCTGTTGAATCACGGGACCCAAAAGTGCTGAAAAAAAATCACCCTCATAACTCATCAGACGGCTGCATAGGAATCGATTTAGGGCGTCACTCCGGCGGCGGCGGCGACGGCGGCGGCGGCGGCGGCGGGTCATCTTTTGGGATTTATAATATAGAGATATAGAGACTAGAGGGCCTGTATTGCGCGATGCGCAATTTATATAGCCAGCTTATGTATATATGCTAGCCGTTTCCAGTGTCCCGTATTCCGTATTCAGTATTCCGTATTCAGTATTCCTTATTCATTATTCCGTATTCCGTATTCCGTATTCCGTATTCCGTATTCCGTATATCGTATCTCGTTTCTCGTATTCCGTATTACGTATTCCGTATTACGTATCCCGTTCCCGTATCCCGTTCCCGTATCACGTTCCCGTATCCCGTTCCCGTATCCCGTTACCGTATCCCGTTACCGTATCCAGTTACCGTATCCCGTTACCGTATCCCGTTACCGTATCCCGTTACCGTATCCCGTTACCGTATCCCGTTACCGTATCCCGTTACCGTATCCCGTTACCGTATCCCGTTACCGTATCCCGTTACCGTATCCCGTTCCCGTATCTCGTTTCCCCGTTCCTGTATCCCGTTCCCGTATCCCGTATCCCGTATCCCGTTCCCGTATCCCGTTCCCGTATCTCGTTCCCGTATCCCGTTCCTATATCCCATCCCCGTATCCCGTATCCCACTCGTATCCCGCTCCCGTATCCCGCTCCTGTATCCCGCTCCCGTATGCGGCTCCCGTATCCCGCATCCCGCTCCCGTATCCCGCTCCCGTATACCGTTCCCGTATCCCGTTCCCGTACCCCGTTATCGTATCTCGTTCCCGTATCCCGTTCCCGTATCCTGTTCCCGTATACCGTTTCCGTATCCCGTTCCCGTATCCCGTTCCCGTATCCCGTTCCCGTATCCCGTTCCCGTATCCCGTTCCCGTTCCCGTATCCCGTTCCTGTATCCCGCTCCTGTATCCCGCATCCCGTATCCCGCTCCCGAATCCCGTTCCGTATCCCGCTCCCGTATCCCGTTCCCTATCCCGTTCCCGTATCCTGTTCCCGTATCGCGTTCCCGTATACTTTTCCTGTATCCCTTACCCGCATTCCGTTTCCGTATCCAGTTTCCGTATCCCGTTCCCGTATCCCGTTCCCGTATCCCGTTCCCGTATCCTGTTCCCGTTCCCGTATCCTGTTCCCGTTCCCGTATCCCATATCCCGTATCCTGTATCCTGTTCCCGTATCTCGTTCCCGTATCCCGTTCCCGTACGCCGTATCTCGTATCGCGCTCCTGCTCGAGTTCCCGTTCCCGTTCCCGTTCCCATATCACGTATCCCGTTTCTGTATCTCGTTTCCGTATCTCGTTCCCGTATCACGTTTCCGTATCACGTTCCTGTATCACGTTCCCGTATTACGTTCCCGTATCACGTTCCCGTATCACGTTCCCGTTCCCGTATCCCGCTCCCGTATCTCGTACGCCGTTCCGATATCTCCTTACCATATCTAGTTACCGTATCTCATTCCCGTATCCTGTTCCCGCATCTCGTTCCAGCATCCCTTTCTCGTACCCATTTTCCGTATCTTGTTGCCGTATTTCGTTCCCATATCTTCTTACCGTATCTCGTTTCCGTGTCGCAGTCTGCCAAAACATTGTAGCTGTTTACATGCCTGATATGTCAACCGGCTTCAACAAAATCTCCCCGGGAGGGAAGTGCGACGTCTGCTAGTCATGCGCTCATTGATTAATTTGACTGCGGCAGTGTCAGTCTTGGGCAAACTTAAACGACACTATTTTATTCGACGCAATTATTTCGCAACGTTAGCGTCGGTAATCGTTTACGTTTGACTTCAGCATAAGTTACCTATGAGCGATTTACATAATATTTTGGGTGGATATAGGTCAGCAAGAACGGCGCTATCCGTCTGTGTAAATTTGCCGGTCAAGTTTGTCCTCGTTTTGGGTGTTACGGCGGTGTGAAGGATTTAATTGTCCAAAAATATTGCATTTCAACTTCAACTCCAAAATATTAGTCACACAGCTTTGAGTAACACATATAATTTGAAGACGGTCGCTGCGCCTGCAAAATGGTGCCCGGTTCAGCCTTCTACGTCTAACGGTTTCCGAGCACCAATTTAAATCCTGAATATGACAATTTTATCATGAAAGTCCGGATCAGCGTTCTACAGCGAATAGTTTCCGAGCACCAATTTCAATCCTGAATAGGCCAATTTTATCATTAAAGTGATCACAACTTTGCACGTGGCCCGCGCATCGCTCTGGACGACATTCTATACGCAAGGCCAATCCATTATCTATCACATAGTGTCGCTCGCATATCGCTGCGATTCTCGGTTGCCGAGCAAGCGGCCGGGGAACCGGGCGAAACTTGCCCATTTTTCGCGATTTAACAATGTCGCGTTTCCCATGTTAAACGAATGGCGCACGCGCGCACGTGCCGACGCCGCACCGTCGGTCGGGTCGACGCCAAAACTTGATACGATCTGTTGAATCACGGGACCCAAAAGTCCTGAAAAAAATCACCCTGATAACTCATCATACGGCTGCACAGGAACCGATTTAGGGAGTCACTCCGGCGGCGGCGGCGGCGGCGGGTCATCTTTTAGGATTTATAATATAGGGACTAGATGGCCTTTATTCCGCGATGCGCAATTTATATAGCCAGCTTATGTATATATGCTAGCCGTTTCTAGTGTCCCGTATTCCGTATTCCGTATTCATTATTCCGTATCTCTTATTCCGTATTCCGTATACCAAATTCCGTATTACGTATCCCGTTCCCGTATCCCGTTCCCGTATCCCGTTCCTGTATCCCGTATCCCGTTCCCGTATCCCGTTCCCGTATCCCGTTCCCGTATCCCGTTGTCGTATCCCGTTCCCGTATCCCGTTCCCTGTTCCCGTATCCAGTTCCCGTATCCCGTTCCGGTATCCCGTTCCGGTATCCCATTCATGTATCCCGTATACCGTTACCGAATCCCTTAATCAGCTCCCGTATCCAGATTCCGTATCCCGTTCCCGTATCCTGTTCCCTGTTCCCGTTCCCGTATCCCGTATCCCGTATCCCTTATCCTGTATCCCATTCCCGTATGCCGTTTCCGTATTCCGTATCCCGTTCCCGTATCACGTTCCCGTATCCCGTTCCCGTATCCCGTTCCCTTATCCTGTAACTGTATCCCGTTCCCGTATCCCGTATCCCGTTCCCGTATCCCGTTACCGTTCCCGTATCCCGTTCCCGTTTCCCGTATTCTGTATCCCATTCTCGTATGCCGTTTCCGTATCCCGTATCCCGTTCCCGTATCCCGTTCCCGTATCCAGTATCCCGTTCCCGTATCCCTTTCCCGTATCCCGTTCCCGTACCCCGTTCCCGTATCCCGTATCCCGTTCCCGTATCCCGTTCCCGTATCCCGTTCCCGTATCCCGTTCCCGTATCCCGTTCCCATATCCTGTTCCCGTATCAAGTTCCCGTATCCCGTTCCCGTATCCCGTTCCCGTATCCAGTTCCCGTATCCCGTTCCCGTATCCCGTTTCCGTATGTATCCCGTTACCCTATCCCGTTCCCGTATCCCGTATCCCGTTCTCGTATCCCGTTCCCGTATTCCGTTCCCGTATTCCGTTTCCGGTTCCCGTATCCCATATCATGTTCCCGTATCCCATTCTCGTATCCCATTCTCGTATCCCATTCCCGTATCCCATTCCCCTATCCAATTCCCGTATCCCATTCCCGTATCCCATTCCCGTATCCCATTACCGTATCCCATTCACGTATCCCATTCCCGTATACCATTCCCGTATCCCATTCCCGTATCCCGTTGCCGTATCCCGTATCGCGTCCCCACTCCAGTCCCCGTTCCCGTATCCCGTTTCCGTATCTTGTTTCCGTATCCCATTCCCGTATCACGTTCCCGTATCACGTTCCTGTATGACGCTCCCGTATCGCGTTCCTGTATCCCGTTCCCGTATCTCGTTCCCGTATCCCGTTCCAGTATCCCGTTCCCGTATCCCATATCCTATTCCTGTATCCCGTTCCAATATCCCGTATCGCGCTCCCACTCCAGTCCTCGTTTCCGTATCCCGTTGCCGTATCTTGTTTCTGTATTCCATTCCCGTATCACGTTCCTGTATCACGTTCCCGTATCCCGTTCCCGTATCCCGCTCCTGTATCCCGCTCCCGTATCTTATTCCCGTATCTAGTACACCGTTCCGATATCTCCTTACCATATCTAGTTACCGCATCTTATTCCCGTATCCTGTTCCCGTATCTCGTTCCAGCATTTCCTTTCTCGTACCCAGTTTCCGTATCTTGTTGCCGTATTTCGTTCCCATATCTTCTTACCGTATCTCGTTCCCGTGTCGCAGTCTCTGCCAAAACATTTTAGCGGTTTACATGCCTGAAATATGTCAACCGGCTTCAACAAAATCTCCCCGGGAGGGAGATGCGACGTCTGCTAGTCATGCGCTCATTGATGAATTTGACTGCGGCAGTGTCAGTGTTGGGAAAACTTAACCGATGATATTTTATTCGACGCAATTATTTCGCAACGTTAGCGTCGGTAATCGTTTACGTTTGACTTCAGCATAGGTTACCTATGAGCGATTTACATAATATTTTGGGTGGATATAGATCAGCAAGAACGGCGCTATCCGTCTGTGGAAATTTGCCGGGCAAGTTTGTCCTCGTTTTGGGTGTTACGGCGGTGTGAAGCATTAATTGGTCCGAAAATATTGCATTTCAACTTCAACTCCAAAATATTAGTCACACAGCTTTGAGTAACACATATAATTTGAAGACGGTCGCTGCGCCTGCAAAATGGTGCCCGGTTCAGCCTTCTACGTCGAACGGTTTCCGAGCACCAATTTAAATCCTGAATATGCCAATTTTTTCATGAAAGTGGTCACAACTTTGCACGTGGCACGCGCATCGCTCTGGACGACATCCTATACGCAAGGTCAATCGATTATCTATCACATAGTGTTGCTTGCATATCGCTGCGACTCTCGGTTGCCGAGCA
Source organism: Chirona hameri (assembly GCA_036785665.1). NCBI lineage: Eukaryota > Metazoa > Arthropoda > Thecostraca > Balanomorpha > Balanidae > Chirona > Chirona hameri. Next base: position 13,159 of record JAXIVJ010011709.1, on the reverse strand, counting down.
AGGGGCCGGGGAACCGGGCGAAACTTGCCCATTTTTCGCGATTTCACAATGTCGCGTTTCCCATGTTAAACGAATGGCGCACGCGCGCACGTGCCGACGCCGCACCGTCTGTCGGATCGTCACCAAAACTTGATACGACCTGTTGAATCACGAGTCCCAAAAGTCCTGAAAAAATCACCCTCATAACTCATCAGATGGCTGCACAGGAACCGATTTAGGGCGTCACTCCGGCGGCGGCGGCGGCGGGTCATCTTTTAGGATTTATAATATAGAGACTAGATGGCCTTTATTGCGCGATGCGCAATTTATATAGCCAGCTAATTTATATATGCTAGCCGTTTCCCGTATCTCGTATTTCGTATTCAGTATTTCGTATTCTTTATTCCGTATTCCGTATTCCGTATTCTGTATTCCGTATTCTGTATTCCGTAGTCCGTATCCGGTATTCCGTATCCCGTTCCCGTTCTTGTATCCCGTTCCCGTATCCGGATACCGTATCCCGATCCCTTAGCCCGTTCCCGTATCCCGTTCCCGTATCCCTTTCCCGTATCCCGTTCCCGTATCCCGTTCCCGTATACCGTTCCCATATCCCGTTCCGGTATCTCGTTTCCGTATCCCGTTCCCGAATCCCGTATCCCGTTCCCGTATCCCTTTCCCGTATCCCGTTCCCGTATCCCGTATCCTGTTCCCGTATTCCGTTCCCGTATCTCGTTCCTGTATCCCGTTCCCGTATCCCGTTGTGGTATCCCGTTCCCGTATCCCGGTCCCGTATCCCGGTCCCGTATCCCGGTCCCGTATCCCGTTCCCGTATCCCGTTCCCATATCCCGTTTCCGTATCCTTTTCAGTATCATGTTCCCGTTTCTGTATCCCGTGCCCGTATCCCGTATCCTGTTATCGCATCCCGTTCCCGTATCCTGTTCTCGCATTCCGTTCCCGTATTCCGTTCCCGTATTCCGTTCCCGTATCCCGTTCCCGTATCTCGTTTCCGTATCCCGTATCCCGTTCACGTATCCGATCCCGTATCCTTTATCCCGCTCCCGTATCCAGTTTCCAAATCCCCTTCCTGTTTCCCGTTCTCGTATCGCGTTCTGTATCCAGTTCCCGTATATTGTATCGCGTGCTCGTATCCCGTTCCCGTATCCCGTTCCCGTATTATGATCCCGTATCCCGTATACCTTAATCAGCTTCCGTATCCAGTTCCCGTATACCGTTCCCGCATCCCGTTCCCGCATCCCGTATCCCGTTCCCGTATCCCTTATCCCGTATCCCGTATCCCGTATCCCTTATCCCGTATCCCGTATCCCGTTCCCATATCCCGTTCCCGTATCCCCTTCCCGTATCCAGTTCCCGTATCTCGTATCCCGTATCCCGTTCCCGTATCCTGTTCCCGTATCTCGTTCCAGCATCCCTTTCTCGTACCCAGTTTCCGTATCTTGTTGCCGTATTTCGCTCCCATATCTTCTTACCGTATATCCAGTTCCCGCGATCTCGTTCCCGTATTAGTTCCCGTGTCGCAGTCTCTGCCAAAACATTTTAGCGGTTTACATGCCTGAAATATGTCAACCGGCTTCAACAAAATCTCCCCGGGAGGGAAGTGCGACGTCTGCTAGTCATGCGCTCATTGATGAATTTGACTGCGGCAGTGTCAGTCTTGGGCAAACTTAAACGATGCTATTTTATTCGACGCAATTATTTCGCAACGTTAGCGTTGGTAATCGTTTCCGTTTGACTTCAGCATAAGTTACCTATGATCGATTTACATAATATTTTGGGTGGATATGTCAGCAAGAACGGCGCTATCCGTCTGTGTAAATTTGCCGGACAAGTTTGTCCTCGTTTTGGGGGTTACGGCGGTGTGAAGGATTAAATTGTCCAAAAATATTGCATTTCAAATCCCACTCCAAAATATTAGTCACACAGCTTTGAGTAACACATATAATTTGAAGACGGTCGCTGCGCCTGCAAAATGGTGCCCGGTTTCAGCCTTCTACGTCGAACGGTTTCCGAGCACCAATGTAAATCCTGAATATGCCAATTTTATCATGAAAGTTGTCACAACTTTGCACGTGGTACGCGCATCGCTCTGGACGACATCCTATACGCAAGGCCAATCGATTAACTATCACATAGTGTTGCTCGCATATCGCTACGACTCTCGGTTGCCGAGCAAGCGGGCGGAGAACTGCGCGAAACTTGTCCGTTTTTCGCGATTTCACAATGTCGCGTTTCCCATGTTAAACGAATGGCGCACGCGCGCACGTCCCGACGCCGCACCGTCGGTCAGATCAACACCAAAACTTGATACAACCTGTTGAATCACGGGACCCAAAAGTTCTGAAAAAATCACCCTCATAACTCATCAGACGGCTGCACAGGAATCGATTTGGGGCGTCACTCCGGCGGCGGCGGCGGCGGCGGCGGCGGGTCATCTTTTAGGATTTATAATATAGAGAGATAGAGAGATAGAGAGATAGAGAGATAGAGAGATAGAGAGATAGAGAGATAGAGACTAGAGGGTCTGTATTGCGCGATGCGCAATGTATATAGCCACCTAATTTATATATGGTAGCCGTATTCCGTATTCCGTATTCCGTATATCGTATTCCGTATTCCGTATCCCGTTCCCGTATCCCGTTACCGTATCCTGTATCCCGTCCCCGTATCCCGTATCCCGTTCTCGTATCCCGTTTTCGTATCCAGTTCCCGTATCCCCTTCCCGTATCCCGTCCCCGTATCCCGTCCCTGTATCCCGTCCCTGTATCCCGTACCTGTATCCCGTACCTGTATCCCGTACCTGTATCCCGTACCTGTATCCCGTACCTGTATCTCGTTCCCGTATCTCGTTCTCGTATCCCGTATTCCGCTTCCATATCCCGTTCCGGTATCGCGATCCGGTATCCTGTTCCGGTATCCTGTGCCGGTATCCTGCTCCGGTATCCCGTTCCCGTATCCCAATCCCGTATCCCGTTCCTGTATCCCGTTCCCGTATCCAGTTATCGTGTCCCGTATCCCGTTCCCTTATCCCGTATCCCGTTATCGTATCCCGTATCCCGTATCGCGCTCCCGCTCCAGTTCCTGTTCCCGATCCCGTATTCCGTATCCCGTTTCCGTATCCCGTTTCCGTATACCGTTCCCGTATCCCGTACCCTTATCCCGTTCCCGTATCCCGTATCCCGTTCTCGTATCCCGTTCCCGTATCCCGTTCCCGTATCCCGTTCCTGTATCTTGTGCCCGTATCCCGTATCCCGTTTCCGTATCCCGTATCCCGTTCCTGTATCCCGTTCCCGTATCCCGTTCCAGTATCCCATTCCAGTATCCCGTTCCCGTATCCCGTTCCCGTATCCCGTTCCAGTATCCCGTTCCCGTATCCCGTTCCCGTATCCCGTTCCCGTATCCCGTTGCCGTGTCCCGTTGCCGTATCCCGTTGCCGTATCCCGTTCCCGTATTGTGCTCCCGCTCCAGTTCCCGTGCCCGTATCACGTTCCCGTATCTCGTATCGCGCTCCCGCTCCAGTTCCCGTTCCCGTATCCCGTTTCCGTATCTCGTTTCCGTATCCCGTTCCCGTATCCCGTTCCGGTATCCCGTTCCGGTATCCCGTTCCGGTATCCCGTTCCGGTATCCCGTTCCCGTATCCCGTTCCCGTATCCCGTTCCCGTATCCCGTTCCCGTATTACTTTCCCGTATCCCGTTCCCGTATCCTGTTCCCGTTCCCGTATCTCGTTCCCGTATCCAGTTCCCGTATCCCGTATCGTGCTCCCGCTTCAGTTCCCGTTCCCTTATCCCGTTCCTGTATCCCGTAACGCGCTCCCGTTCCCGTTTCCGTATCTCGTTTCCGTATCACGTTCCCGTATCACGTTCCCGTATCCCGTTCCCGTATCACGTTCCCGTATCTCGTTCCCGTATCCCGTTCCCGTATCCCGTTCTCGTATCCCGTATCCCGTTTCCGTATCCCGTTCCCGTATCTCATTCCCGTATCTCGTGCACAGTTCCGATACCTCCTTACCATATTTCGTACACCGTTTCGATATCTCCTTACCATTACCGTAGCTCATTCCCGCATCACGTTTCAGCATCCCTTTCTCGTACCCAGTTTCCGTATATTGTTGCCGTATTTCGTTCCCATATCTTCTTACCGTATCTCGTTGCTGTATCACAGTGTCTGCAAAAACATTCTAGCGGTTTAAAAGCCTGAAACCTGTCAACCGGCTTCAACACAATATCCTCTCGAGGGAGGTGGGACGTCAGCTATTCATGCGCTCATGGCTGAATTTGACGGAAGCAGTGTCGGAAATAAAAAGTGACGGAAGCAGTGTCTTGGGCAAAATTAAGCGACGTAGTGTGTGGTAGGAATACATAATATACATGCATTACAAATGACTCACGATAATATGTTAGCGGAATATTAGGTACTCGCCAATGCTCGCGGATCTTAGCATGTTAGTAGACCTACCTACCACGAGCAACGAGCCGGACGTTACGTTATTGCGGGTGGGCGGCGCCGCCGGCGCCAGACTACGCAAGCCAACGAGCCGGACGTTACGTTATTGCGGGTGGGAGCTATCGCCGGCCGCCGGCCGGCGCCCGGCTGGCGCATAGCGTCGGTAATCGTTTACGTCGGTAATCGTAATCGTCGGTAATCGTTTTTAGAGGGCCTGTATTGCGCGATGCGCAATTTATATAGCCAGCTAATTTATGTATGCTAGCCGTTTCCCGTATCTTGTATTCCCTATTCCGTATTCCGTATATCGTATTCCGTATTCCGTATATCGTATTCCGTATTCCGTATCCCGTTCCCGTTCTTGTATCCCGTTCCTGCATCCTGTTCCCGTATCCCGTTCCCGTATCCCGTTCCCGTATCCCGTTCCCGTATCCCGTTCCCGTATCCCGTTCCCGTATCCCGTTCCCGTATCATGTTCCCGTATCCTGTTCCCGTACCCGCTCCCGTATCCCTTTCCCGTATCCCGTTCCCGTATCCCGTTCCCGTATCCCGTATCCCGTTCCCATATCCCGTTCCCGTATCCCATTTCCGTATGTATCCCGTTACCCTATCCCGTTCCCGTATCCCGTTCTCGTATCCCGTTCCCGTATCCCGTTCCCGTATCCCGTATCCCATATCATGCTTCCGTATCCCGTTCACGCATCCCGTTCCCGTATCCCATTCCCGTATCCCATTCCCGTATCTCATTCCCGTATCCCATTCCCGTATCCCATTCCCGTATCCCGTTGCCGTATCCCGTTCCAGTATCCCGTATCGCGTTCCCACTCCAGTCCCCGTTCCCGTATCCCGTTTCCGTATCTTGTTTCCGTATCCCATTCCTGTATCCCATTCCCGTATCACGTTCCCGTATCACGTTCCTGTATTACGCTCCCGTATCCCATTCCTGTATCCAGTTCCCGTATATCGTTCCCGTATCCCTTTCCCGTATCCCGTACCCCGTTCCCGTATCCCGTTCCCGTATCCCGCTCCCGAATCCCGCTCCCGTATCTCATTCCCGTATCTCGTACACCGTTCCGATATCTCCTTACCATATCTAGTTACCGTATCTCATTCCCGTATCCTGTTCCCGCATCTCGTTCCAGCATCCCTTTCTCGTACTATATATATATATATATATATATATATATATATATATATATATATATATATATATATATATATATATATATATATATATATATATATATATATATATATATATATATATATATATATATATATACATACATACATACATACATACATACATACATACATACATACATACATACATACATACATACATACATACATACATACATACATACATACATACATACATACATACATACATACATACATACATACATACATACATACATACATACATACATACATACATACATACATACATACATACATACATACATACATACATACATACATACATACATACATACATACATACATACATACATACATACATACATACATACATACATACATACATACATACATACATACATACATACATACATACATACATACATACATACATACATACATACATACATACATACATACATACATACATACATACATACATACATACATACATACATACATACATACATACATACATACATACATACATACATACATACATACATACATACATACATACATACATACATACATACATACATACATACATACATACATACATACATACATACATACATACATACATACATACATACATACATACATACATACATACATACATACATACATACATACATACATACATACATACATACATACATACATACATACATACATACATACATACATACATACATACATACATACATACATACATACATACATACATACATACATACATACATACATACATACATACATACATACATACATACATACATACATACATACATACATACATACATACATACATACATACATACATACATACATACATACATACATACATACATACATACATACATACATACATACATACATACATACATACATACATACATACATACATACATACATACATACATACATACATACATACATACATACATACATACATACATACATACATACATACATACATACATACATACATACATACATACATACATACATACATACATACATACATACATACATACATACATACATACATACATACATACATACATACATACATACATACATACATACATACATACATACATACATACATACATACATACATACATACATACATACATACATACATACATACATACATACATACATACATACATACATACATACATACATACATACATACATACATACATACATACATACATACATACATACATACATACATACATACATACATACATACATACATACATACATACATACATACATACATACATACATACATACATACATACATACATACATACATACATACATACATACATACATACATACATACATACATACATACATACATACATACATACATACATACATACATACATACATACATACATACATACATACATACATACATACATACATACATACATACATACATACATACATACATACATACATACATACATACATACATACATACATACATACATACATACATACATACATACATACATACATACATACATACATACATACATACATACATACATACATACATACATACATACATACATACATACATACATACATACATACATACATACATACATACATACATACATACATACATACATACATACATACATACATACATACATACATACATACATACATACATACATACATACATACATACATACATACATACATACATACATACATACATACATACATACATACATACATACATACATACATACATACATACATACATACATACATACATACATACATACATACATACATACATACATACATACATACATACATACATACATACATACATACATACATACATACATACATACATACATACATACATACATACATACATACATACATACATACATACATACATACATACATACATACATACATACATACATACATACATACATACATACATACATACATACATACATACATACATACATACATACATACATACATACATACATACATACATACATACATACATACATACATACATACATACATACATACATACATACATACATACATACATACATACATACATACATACATACATACATACATACATACATACATACATACATACATACATACATACATACATACATACATACATACATACATACATACATACATACATACATACATACATACATACATACATACATACATACATACATACATACATACATACATACATACATACATACATACATACATACATACATACATACATACATACATACATACATACATACATACATACATACATACATACATACATACATACATACATACATACATACATACATACATACATACATACATACATACATACATACATACATACATACATACATACATACATACATACATACATACATACATACATACATACATACATACATACATACATACATACATACATACATACATACATACATACATACATACATACATACATACATACATACATACATACATACATACATACATACATACATACATACATACATACATACATACATACATACATACATACATACATACATACATACATACATACATACATACATACATACATACATACATACATACATACATACATACATACATACATACATACATACATACATACATACATACATACATACATACATACATACATACATACATACATACATACATACATACATACATACATACATACATACATACATACATACATACATACATACATACATACATACATACATACATACATACATACATACATACATACATACATACATACATACATACATACATACATACATACATACATACATACATACATACATACATACATACATACATACATACATACATACATACATACATACATACATACATACATACATACATACATACATACATACATACATACATACATACATACATACATACATACATACATACATACATACATACATACATACATACATACATACATACATACATACATACATACATACATACATACATACATACATACATACATACATACATACATACATACATACATACATACATACATACATACATACATACATACATACATACATACATACATACATACATACATACATACATACATACATACATACATACATACATACATACATACATACATACATACATACATACATACATACATACATACATACATACATACATACATACATACATACATACATACATACATACATACATACATACATACATACATACATACATACATACATACATACATACATACATACATACATACATACATACATACATACATACATACATACATACATACATACATACATACATACATACATACATACATACATACATACATACATACATACATACATACATACATACATACATACATACATACATACATACATACATACATACATACATACATACATACATACATACATACATACATACATACATACATACATACATACATACATACATACATACATACATACATACATACATACATACATACATACATACATACATACATACATACATACATACATACATACATACATACATACATACATACATACATACATACATACATACATACATACATACATACATACATACATACATACATACATACATACATACATACATACATACATACATACATACATACATACATACATACATACATACATACATACATACATACATACATACATACATACATACATACATACATACATACATACATACATACATACATACATACATACATACATACATACATACATACATACATACATACATACATACATACATACATACATACATACATACATACATACATACATACATACATACATACATACATACATACATACATACATACATACATACATACATACATACATACATACATACATACATACATACATACATACATACATACATACATACATACATACATACATACATACATACATACATACATACATACATACATACATACATACATACATACATACATACATACATACATACATACATACATACATACATACATACATACATACATACATACATACATACATACATACATACATACATACATACATACATACATACATACATACATACATACATACATACATACATACATACATACATACATACATACATACATACATACATACATACATACATACATACATACATACATACATACATACATACATACATACATACATACATACATACATACATACATACATACATACATACATACATACATACATACATACATACATACATACATACATACATACATACATACATACATACATACATACATACATACATACATACATACATACATACATACATACATACATACATACATACATACATACATACATACATACATACATACATACATACATACATACATACATACATACATACATACATACATACATACATACATACATACATACATACATACATACATACATACATACATACATACATACATACATACATACATACATACATACATACATACATACATACATACATACATACATACATACATACATACATACATACATACATACATACATACATACATACATACATACATACATACATACATACATACATACATACATACATACATACATACATACATACATACATACATACATACATACATACATACATACATACATACATACATACATACATACATACATACATACATACATACATACATACATACATACATACATACATACATACATACATACATACATACATACATACATACATACATACATACATACATACATACATACATACATACATACATACATACATACATACATACATACATACATACATACATACATACATACATACATACATACATACATACATACATACATACATACATACATACATACATACATACATACATACATACATACATACATACATACATACATACATACATACATACATACATACATACATACATACATACATACATACATACATACATACATACATACATACATACATACATACATACATACATACATACATACATACATACATACATACATACATACATACATACATACATACATACATACATACATACATACATACATACATACATACATACATACATACATACATACATACATACATACATACATACATACATACATACATACATACATACATACATACATACATACATACATACATACATACATACATACATACATACATACATACATACATACATACATACATACATACATACATACATACATACATACATACATACATACATACATACATACATACATACATACATACATACATACATACATACATACATACATACATACATACATACATACAATACATACATACATACATACATACATACATACATACATACATACATACATACATACATACATACATACATACATACATACATACATACATACATACATACATACATACATACATACATACATACATACATACATACATACATACATACATACATACATACATACATACATACATACATACATACATACATACATACATACATACATACATACATACATACATACATACATACATACATACATACATACATACATACATACATACATACATACATACATACATACATACATACATACATACATACATACATACATACATACATACATACATACATACATACATACATACATACATACATACATACATACATACATACATACATACATACATACATACATACATACATACATACATACATACATACATACATACATACATACATACATACATACATACATACATACATACATACATACATACATACATACATACATACATACATACATACATACATACATACATACATACATACATACATACATACATACATACATACATACATACATACATACATACATACATACATACATACATACATACATACATACATACATACATACATACATACATACATACATACATACATACATACATACATACATACATACATACATACATACATACATACATACATACATACATACATACATACATACATACATACATACATACATACATACATACATACATACATACATACATACATACATACATACATACATACATACATACATACATACATACATACATACATACATACATACATACATACATACATACATACATACATACATACATACATACATACATACATACATACATACATACATACATACATACATACATACATACATACATACATACATACATACATACATACATACATACATACATACATACATACATACATACATACATACATACATACATACATACATACATACATACATACATACATACATACATACATACATACATACATACATACATACATACATACATACATACATACATACATACATACATACATACATACATACATACATACATACATACATACATACATACATACATACATACATACATACATACATACATACATACATACATACATACATACATACATACATACATACATACATACATACATACATACATACATACATACATACATACATACATACATACATACATACATACATACATACATACATACATACATACATACATACATACATACATACATACATACATACATACATACATACATACATACATACATACATACATACATACATACATACATACATACATACATACATACATACATACATACATACATACATACATACATACATACATACATACATACATACATACATACATACATACATACATACATACATACATACATACATACATACATACATACATACATACATACATACATACATACATACATACATACATACATACATACATACATACATACATACATACATACATACATACATACATACATACATACATACATACATACATACATACATACATACATACATACATACATACATACATACATACATACATACATACATACATACATACATACATACATACATACATACATACATACATACATACATACATACATACATACATACATACATACATACATACATACATACATACATACATACATACATACATACATACATACATACATACATACATACATACATACATACATACATACATACATACATACATACATACATACATACATACATACATACATACATACATACATACATACATACATACATACATACATACATACATACATACATACATACATACATACATACATACATACATACATACATACATACATACATACATACATACATACATAC
>JAXIVJ010011708.1:0-42700 GCA_036785665.1 Chirona hameri | reverse complement strand
GGCGCGCCTCCGTCTCGGTCATACACAAATTACTCATTATTATATTATGGAGAATCTCCCTCCACCAAATTGCCAACATTGCCCAGGTTATCCGCGCTACACAATCAAGCACTTACTTATTACTTGCCCAGTACACAACGACAAACGACAGAACATTATTAATTACACACAACAAAATCGCATCACATTAAATCTTCAAACACTGTTGGGTGATAATTATCCTGAATTGATAGGTCTCCTCTTAGATTATCTCTACCAAACACGTTTAGCTAATCAAATATAACAGTTTTTTTTTGGCCTAGCGCATTTTTGGCCCACCGCGCAGGTTTTTTCCCCTTTGCCTTAGACGCCGGGTTTTTATTATTCAGGACTTTTCACCCAGCTAAATACACCCCACAACCAAGTCTCGCCGAGGCGCCGGAGCCAGGGAGACTGGCAACAGTCTCCCGTTGATGCAATGATGGCACCCCCACGGCTCCACCAACACTGACACTGTTCAAGTGTATGTAATACAAATATGTATGTATGTGTGTCTCGTGTTTTACTTATTTTTGACCTTGAACGAAATACTTAACGTAATGCTAGATATTATTTTTGACCTTGAACGAAATACTTGACGTAATGCTAGATATTATTTTTGACCTTGAACGAAATACTTAACGTAATGCTAGATATTATAATTACTTTACTTGAAAAATACATTTTCCGGGTTCACAATAAACCGGTTAACGTAATTAGTAACGTAAAATAGCTGCCCTAGTCCCTAGTTTGCTCCGGGTCCACATAAACCGGTTAACGTAGTTTTTTGCCTGGCAAATTGCCAGAGGTCATTGCCCCTCCCCGGAAAATGGCTATAGGCCGTTCCGGGAGAAAAAAAAAGAGAAAAAAAAAACTGTATTCCAAACTATAGTTGACTTGTGCTATCATGTAGTGTGTAATAGCTCAAATTGTTGTAGGCGGAGACGACGCCACCGAGGACGTCGCCGCAGCGGACGCCGCCGCCACCGCCGCCACCGCTGACGCCGACACCGCCGCCGCTGCCGCTACCGAGGTGGTCACGGCCGACGAGGGTGAGAGCGGCGACGACTAGTAGTCTTCTTGTGATGCTTATCCAGTGTGTGTATGTACTGTTGTTTGACTGAACATGCATGCTTGCTGTATTCCAAACTATAGTTGACTTGTGCTATCATGTAGTGTGTAATAGCTCAAATTGCTGTAGGCGGAGACGACGCCACCGAGGACGCCGCCGCAGCGGACGCCGCCGCCACCGCTGACGACGACACCGCCGCCGCTGCCGCCACCGAGGTGGTCACGGCCGACGAGGGTGAGAGCGGCGACGGCTAGTAGTCTTCTTGTGATGCTTAACCAGTGTATGTGTATGTACTGTTGTTTGACTGAACATGCATGCTTGCTGTATTCCAAACTATAGTTGACTTGTGCTGTCATGTAGTGTGTAATAGCTCAAATTGTTGTAGGCGGAGACGACGCCGCCGAGGACGCCCCGCCGCTGCCGGCGACGGCACCCGGACACCGCCCCGAAAGAGGCGGCATCGCGTCATACAGCTGAGCAACTGTGCGTTGTTGGAAGTTCAGGGCCCTTTTTTGTTCTAGCATGTGTTTCTGTACTCTTGTCAGTTGTTGCTTGTCAGGTTTGGTTTTCTATTGGTTTTGCAAATAAATATGTCCCGATGTTCTGTTCTGCCAGTCATATCAACAGAATTTGTTTGTATTCTGCGTGCAATGACAAAACGCTGTGTGGGAAGTTGCCTTGCGGTATCAATGTGTGTTTGTGATGTTAATGACATGAATATTTCTGAAACATTTCTGTTTACAGCCAGCACCAGCTCGGAGGAAACATTTGTTTCTCCAAGTTCTCCCTTCAATTGCGGTTAGTAGCTTCTTCTGCTGCTTCTCCATGTCTCTGTGTGTATGTGTGTGTATGTGTGTATGTGTGTGTATGTGTGTGTATGTGTGTGTATGGGTGTGTATGTGTGTGTATGTGTGTGTATGTGTGTGTATGTGTGTGTATGTGTGTGTATGTGTGTGTATGTGTGTGTATGTGGTGTGTGTGGTGTGTGTGGTGTGTGTGGTGTGTGTGGCGTGTGTGGCGTGTGTGGCGTGTGTGGCGTGTGTGTGTGTGTGTGTGTGTGTGTGTGTGTGTGTGTGTGTGTGTGTGTGTGTGTGTGTGTGTGTGTGTGTGTGTGTGTGTGTGTGTGTGTGTGTGTGTGTGTGTGTGTGTGTGTGTGTGTGTGTGTGTGTGTGTGTGTGTGTGTGTGTGTGTGTGTGTGTGTGTGTGTGTGTGTGTGTGTGTGTGTGTGTGTGTGTGTGTGTGTGTGTGTGTGTGTGTGTGTGTGTGTGTGTGTGTGTGTGTGTGTGTGTGTGTGTGTGTGTGTGTGTGTGTGTGTGTGTGTGTGTGTGTGTGTGTGTGTGTCTGTGTGTGTGTGTGTGTGTGTGTGTGTGTGTGTGTGTGTGTGTGTGTGTGTGTGTGTGTGCTGTTGTTTGACTGAACATGCATTATTGATGTATTCCAAGCTATAGTTGACTTATCCTTTCTCCACCAGACTTTCCCTTCCTCATGGACGAAAATGCCCGGTGGCAGCAGCAAATTGAGGCCGCCGCCGTCGCCGCCGACTCCGCCGCCGCTGCCGACGCCGACCCCATGGCATACGGTTAGCAGTCTTCTTCTGTTGCTTCTTCAGTGTCTGTGTATGAACTGTTGTTTGGCTGAACATGCATGCTTCATGTGTTCTAAGCCTGCTACCTTGTGATGTAATGTAACGTGTAATAACTCGAATTGTTGTAGCCGGAGGGAACACCGCCGCCACCGCCGTCCCAGCGGACGCCGCCGCCGTGGGTGCCGCCGCAGCGGACGATGCGTCCGACTGGGGATCTGGTGGGGAGAGCCGCTGTGAGGGGGAGGACCTGGAGCCCATGACCTACGGTTAGTATTCTTCTGATGCTTGTCCAGTGTATGTATGTCCAGTTTATGTATGTATGTAATGTTGTTTCAATGAACATGTATGCTTCATGTATTTCAAGCCATAGTTGACTAGTCCTTTCTCCACCAGAGGGGCCTCTCCCCACAGCGGCGTCTGGCGACGGCGACGCCGACTCAGGCGACGACCCGGATTGGTTGCCGGGCTCGGAGCCGGAGCCCGTCCAGCCGGAGCCGGAGCCCGGCCAGCCGGAGCCGGAGCCCGGCCAGCCGGAGCCGGAGCCCGGCCAGCCGGAGCCAGAGCCCCGCCAGCCGGAGCGGCCGGACGCCCGCCCTGCACCTCGCCGGCAGGCTGGCGCGCGAGGTTAGTATTGCGGCGTGCAGTGCACTGTCATCATGATCATCAACATGTTTATTGTTTTATAACATATTTGTATGGTACACATCAGGTAGAGTTGGCGCAAAAGCTGTGGAACTTGACTCTAGGCGCCAACTCTAACACATATCATCAGGTACCTAATAACTCAACCGCCGCCGTATCACCGGTCATCGCGCGCAGCAGATCATACACCTCGCGCCCCGCCGGAGGAGCGGACCCACCAGAGCCTACACAGGACTACGATTTAATAAACACGAGTGAATCTGTGAGAGTTTTGCAAGTAGTTTGGAAGTGACGGGCTACCGCGCGGCCGCCGCCGCTACTGATACTCGTACCGTGCAACGGGATTTGTGATTGGATGGATCTGGACTCCTGCGTGAAGTTGTAGTGTAGACTATGGGATATGTCGCTAATCAATTCGTTTCTATGACACGTGTATATCGGGCATGAGAAGATACAGTGTGTTGTGTTTTCTTGTGGGTGCCCGCAGGGACATACTGGGGAGTCTGACTTTTGAATTATGAACATGTGTGCGTTTAGTTGGGACATATCAGTTCTCAATCTGGTGTGAAGAATGTTGCTTGCTTTGGTTCCATGTGAATAATATAAGGGGGCTTGGGTATACCTAACTGCTGTGTGATCTGAGGAGACATTTGCTCGGACTGGTTTGTCGTTTCTCTCGCTGCGTATTTATACCTGTGTCTTGCTCTGTTACAGGTGGCCGGCAGCCGGAGCGGCCGGCAGCCGGAGCGGCCGGACGCCCGCCCTGCACCTCGCCGGCAGGCTGGCGCGCAAGGTTAGTATTGCGGAGTGCAGTTCACTGTACATTGACGCTGTTTTTACTGACACTTATCCATACTTCGCCAGCCACGCGTGACCGGATATTGCCGTTCTGATTCACTGTTGAATCACTGTTGAAGCCGTGGAGACATTTGCTCGGAGTGGTTTGTCGTTTCTCTCGTTGTGTATTTATACCTGTGCCTTGCTCTGTTACAGGGGGCCGGGCTCAAGCGCGCCCTTCGGCCTGCCACCGCCGAGGCGGTGACGAGGCCCGCGCGCGGCACGCCTGCACGCTGGGGGAGTGTGCCGGTCAGCAATACTACAATCTGACGCGACACATCCGGCACTGCCACCCAGCGGTATGTGGTCATTTCACAGGGAATTGGTATTGTGTGTGTGTTTGTGTGCGTGTGTGTGTGTGTGTGTGTGTGTGTGTGTGTGTGTGTGTGTGTGTGTGTGTGTGTGTGTGTGTGTGTTTGTGTGTGTGTGTGTGTGTGTGTGTGTGTGTGTGTGTGTGTGTGTGTGTGTGTGTGTGTGTGTGTGTGTGTGTGTGTGTGTGTGTGTGTGTGTGTGTGTGTGTGTGTGTGTGTGTGTGTGTGTGTGTGTGACGGCATTTCAGCCGCAACAGATGTACGGCATTCCCACAGCAATGATGACAGCATGATGGCCGCGTTTTTTGGTGACAGTCACCGTTCAGTTTAGCAGTGCTTGCCTTATGTTTAACCAGAATGTGCATTCAGACGTACTATGACAGTGGTATGTTGCATTCCTCAGTTTGCCAGCGAGGCAGCCGCCCGCGCCACCGCGATGCGGCGGCAGCAACGCGCCCCCCGCTCCGTCCAGGCCCGTGCCAAGTGGAGGTGTCCGTTCGGCAGGGGCGGACAAGACCAGTGCCCCGCCGTGGTCACCAACCTGCCGAGGCACCTCCACTTACACTACGTGGAGGGGTCGCTGGAAGTAAGTAATGACTGCTGCAGTCGCGTTTGCAATGTTGTTGTTGTTGCTGCTGCTGTTGCTGTTGTGTAGTGCACCTTCTAATACCTTCTAATACCAATCGGTCTTTTCCGGCAGTTTCGGATGGCGTGGAGCAGCGCCGAGCGCGTCGCGCCGACGGCGCAGCCCAGCCGTCCCGTCGGCCATGATGGAGGACTGGGCCGACTTCCTCCGGAGCCTCCGCGGCGGACAGCTGCCGCCAGCGCGAGTGACGCGCAACGTGAAGGCGGTAAGTTGCCCTTGTGATGCTGCCCTTGACGAATTGCTGTCGCTGAGCCTCGCCGATACCCGCCGTGTCTGACCGAGCTGTCGGATGTTGGCAGGTGCGCGTTCTAGTCCGCGCCATCCTGGAGGGTGCGGAGGAGGACGCCTGCACCATTGGCGGACTCCTGGAGGCCGTGTTTACGGCCTCCACCACCTTCGACAGGCCCGGGGGTGGCTGGAGGAGCAGCAGCGCCGCCGTCAGCGTACCGCAGACACGCTGAAGAAGGAGCTGCGGGCGCTTGCCAGCTACCTGCGGTACCTGACGGTGGAGAGCCACCGCCTGGGCCTGGGAGATTTTAGCCGCAAATTCAAGGTACGTGTTTGTGTTGTTACCAGCAATGGTGGCTTTACCTTCGTGTATGCTGCGAATAAGTGTTGATGTCGCACCTGCTGATATCATGTCTTGTTTTTCTATACAAGTATGACGCGCTGTTATTGTGTCGCAAAATTTTTACCGTACATTGTCGACATTCTGCGTAATGGACACAGTCTGAAGAAATGTGCGCCAACACCCTACTATGTGTATATGGACAGATAATGGCAATGCAAAAGGGAACGAAAAGTTTCAAACCGTTATGTAATTGTCGAATGATTCTTCTATTTGGTCGTTTTCAGCCGATCCAGCACGTCGTCCGCAGCTGGTGGGACGCATTGTCGCGGCAGCCCTGAGAGGTTCGCCGCCACCACGCCCGGCAGGCGTCCTTGGTGGTGCCGCTGGCATACGCCCAGCAGTTCATGGACGTTAGTACACCACTGCTGCGCTGCGTTGTGTCGTCCATCTGATTTGACGTATGACTTTGTCATCACACCATCGTATATGTTTCAATGTTCCTATCACTGTATTCTGTTGTCAGTCAGATGTGTTGTATGACAATTCACAGGTACATACGTTAAATCAGGTGGTCACTCTGAAATGGTGTTCTCTGTTGCATCACAGCTGGTCCGTGACATGCTGGCGGCACCACCAGCGCCGGGCGAGGTGGTCCTCCCAGGGGCTGCCAGAGACCCGCGACGTCCTGCTGACCTGGATGCTGGTGGCGTGTGCTGGACGGCCCAGTCACGTCACCGGCATCCAGGTAGCCGACGTCATGGCGGCACGGGTGAGTTTATACGTCATCTGCCCTCACCAGACTGTTGAGCTTGGATGTCACTGATGCTGTTTCGTTGATGATACATGGATGCGCTTGATTGTACCGTCATTATATTTTCTTCCAGGGGGCAGAAGGTGAGAAATACCTTGTCCCGGTCTTCGATCACAAGACCCGGACCTCCGGCCACCTGGAGGTGGCAACCACGCCAGCGGTCTGGCGGCGGTTGCTCGCCTTCGTGGACGTGGAGCGACAGGCCCTGCTCTCGGCGGCGGCCGCCGAGAGCCAGACGGTGAGCACGGGTCTGCATACGGTCTTGTGTACTAACAGTCACATGTGCCCTGTATCGACGATAACTGCTATCCATTACTTCTTGAATGAGATCCGATATCCACGACATCAACCTCCGTATCCTGACCTGTTCCTGCCCGTTTCGTCCTTACAAAATCACAGCTGTTCCCCACCGCCAACGGGACGAAGCTCGACGCGAGCAACGTCGGCAAGGTCGTGGCGGACGTGTGGCGGCGGGCGCTGCCAGATGACGCCGTGCCGCACCTAACGTCGCGCGGCCTCCGGTACGGCGCCGTTATGAGCACGGCGGAGCTGGAGCCGGAGGCGCAGGAGTAAGTATACCTTATCAGTTTCTGCCACAGTGTATTAAGTATCTCTAGAAAGACACCCATGGCCGTTGATTGTTTGTTTGTGTTACTACTGTTCCTGTTGATGTCATCCCCATTGATGTATAGACTGCATTAATTAATCAGTCGGATCAGATCAGTCAGTCATTTAAGTCAGATGTGTATCAAATTGATTTCGCACAATACAAATGTATTTGCAAAACAGTAGGCAACTGTCATCTTTAGCATGTTCCGCCTCATTTGCACGTGTTTACCATGATCAAATCGTGCCATGTGCTCCTACAGAAGCTAGAGAGCTGACTGATGTCGGCAATGTTTGTTTGTTACAGAGACGTAGCCGTAATGATGGCCCACTCGGCGGCCGTGGCGCGTCGTGTGTACGACGTTCACGGCACGACGGCGGCCAACAAACGGCTATCTGGCATGGCCAGTATGGGGCGCCAGATGGCGCACCTGACTGCCACCGCCGCCGCCGCCTCCTCCGCCTCCGCCACCACCGCCGCCGCCGCCGCCGCCGCCGCCGCCGCCGCCGCCGATCTCTCCACCGCCTTTGGCGAGTGGCAGCGCGATGACGACGAGACGACGCACGTCTCGTCGTCATCGGCCGCTTTTGTCGGCCAACTGCTGCCACTCGGTGAGTTGTACATGAAGTATGCATCAACATAATAGTGTCGCTTTGTATAATTGTCTTGTAACCAGCTGGATAACGGTCCGTCGGTGAACGCATATTCATCTTATCGCAGCAACGGGTCATGGCTGCTTGATACGTAGCCAACAATGAGTCGCTAATTTGTTCTTACCCTCCATTTCAGCCATGCCTGCCTGTTTGCCGCCGGCGATGCCCGCCGCCGCCGGACCTTCCGCTCGGCCTGGACCCTCCGCCCTGCCCGCTGCCGCCGCCGGACCCTCCGCTCGGCCCGGACCCTCCGCCCGGCCCGCCGCCACCGCCGGACCCTCCGCTCGGCCCGGACCCTCCACCCGGCCCGCCGCCGCCGCCGGAGCCTCCGCCGCCGACCAGCTAACCGCCGCCGACCAGCCAACCGCCGCCAGGGTCCGCTGGTCGCCGGCAGCTACCCAATTCTTGCTCGAAAATGCCTCGGATGCCATTAAAGGACAGTTTGAGTTTTCAACCCGTCGCTTAATGGCATCCGAGGGCGCAACTACAGCCCTCTTTGGACTATCCACCAAACAGGTGTATGATAAGGTAAAATACCTCCGAAAATGCTATAAAAAAGGGCAGCTAGCCGTACCGTAAGGCAGCCGGTGACCTTCGTGGCCTTGGTGGCCTTCAGCACCACCATTGGAAGAAATGGGCTGTGTGATTGTGATGTGATTGTATGATTGTGTGATTGTGTGATTGTATGATTGTATGATTGTGTGATTGTGTGATTGTGATGTGATTGTATGATTGTGTGATTGTGATGTGATTGTGTGATTGCGATGTAATTGTGTGATTAAGTAAATCATAATATACATATGTGTTGATTCATACACACTTTCTTGACGAGGAATGCGAAATGAAACAGGACGAGCGAATGAAGGAGTGAGGAAGGGAGGGCGAGAGAGAGAGAGAGAGAGAGAGAGAGAGAGAGAGAGAGAGAGAGAGAGAGAGAGAGAGAGAGAGAGAGAGCTCTAAAAATTGGATAAGGTTAGGTTAGGTCAATTAGCAATTTGGCAATTTAAGTAAGCAATTTGGCATCATCAGTTAAGCATCAATTGGTATGTTTCCTGTATGTTTGGGTCACCCGGGTATAGGGTGGGGGTAAAATGAATATATTTTCCATCTATGCATTATTATATGCTACCTGTATGTATGTTTTACCCGGTATAATGGTATTAAGGAAGCAAACTAAGCCACTCATTAAGGCCTAGTGAAGCGAAAAATCGTTTTTTTGTGCCATAAACGGGCAAACTGTGAGCTTTGTGCCTATTCTGGAAGAGATAGATGCGATTTTATGATATATAAATGCACTTTTTTTGTGGCTGAGATGGTACGGGCATGTTCCTCGTCGCTGATGTAAGAAATCGTATCCATTTTGATCTCGATATTTCTTATATTTAAATATAAAAAACAGGATATGTGTCTTTGTTGACACGAACAAGCGATCAATTGTGGCGTTATCAGATAGGAGTCACTTCGCGGTCCGCTTGTGAGTCATGAGATCTGGTCGTTTTTGGCGCCATTTTTGAACGCGGTATTTTCAGACCGGTGTAAGCGTTATGGACTAGTGCGGTTTAATTATTTTCTTGATTGTTTTCTGTCGTGAATAGTATTATTTCATCGAAATGCAATTTGTTACATTAACATTCAGACAGTGACTCTAACATTTCGTCTCCGACAGCTGTTCCAATGAAGAAAACGCAGCCACTTCAAGTACTCATGGACGAAATGAGTTCCGATGACGAAGACGACGAATGTGAGTACCGATTGTTACCATGTGTATAAATGGTCTGTGATCTTCTCCTAGTGTGTAAGGTTAGGATATGTTACTGTGTACTGGGAACTTCGTACTTTATACTCGTACTGTGTTAGGATACTGTGATCTTCGGCTAGTGTCCCTTCGTTTACGCGCGCTTCAGAAATAGTGGAAATCATGAACCAAGTTTTAAGTTTTCGGCCAATGAGTGTCAAAGTTACTACCGCCATTTACCAGCGCTTCGGAAATAATGAAATTAATGATCCAAGCGATTAATTTGCGGTCAGTGAGTGTCCTTACAGAGGCCATACACATCATGGACATCGATATATGTAAGAACATTCAAAATTTTACCGATCTTTAAACCGATCTGTTAAATACTGTACCGCGATACAGGTCGGCATTGCGGTACAGTATTTTGCCGCGCGACAGCTGACTGGCCGGCGCCGGCGGCGCCGGCCGGCTGGTAGGGGAGATTCTTGCCGCGGGATACAACACAACTAAATTACCAATATCTTTCAAAATATACAGGACAAATGTGATTCGTGTTTTTCATTCGAAAGCGAATAAATCGGCCTTTCATTTCTGAAAAGGTCATGTCTATCGTTTGTTTTTGTTGGCGCGGCGCCCGGCCAATGTCAGGAGTCAGTCACCCATCGGCCGGTCGGCGCTCGTAACAGGGCGGCCCAGTCATAAACTCGGCACTTGGCCAATGTCAGGAGTCAGTCACCCATCGGCCGGTCGGCGCTCGTAACTCGGCGGCCCAGTCATGAACTCGGCGCCCGGCCAATGTCCACCGGTAAGCCAGCCAGTCCCTGCTTCGTACCACGGCTGACGAGTTATGAGCGCCGCTCGTCGCGGCCGGCGCGGCTTATCAAGACAGGAATAACCTGCTAAAATTGTATAAGTATAAGACAGGAATAAACTTGATGCGTGTCTTAAAGGTCCGGTAATTGTTGCTAGAATTGCATACAATGATAAGTGTCAACCTGTCTGTTTACAGCAATGGACAACTGGCAAAGGCTTTGCCCTATGGTGGTTTTAAGACAGCTTCCGCCTGAGGTGGTTGGTACGTTAACACAGTATTATATATGCATTAATATTGTGTACAAAACGGTTGTGATAGACTGATGTTGCTGTTGTAATATTTTGTGTGTGTGTATAATAATAAATGAAACTGCATGAATTGTATGAATGTGCATGAACTCAGAGGCGCAGGAACCTTGGGTGCAGTTCCTTTGAACGAGTGTCTGTGGCACGCCAACTTTGCGCGATATGTTGATATTTGATGGCGTGATATTAATTTGCTATAATGCAGAATGATAATGCATGGAATATGTGACAGTGTATGCAGCCCCTTTTGCCAGAAGCGCGGAGTCGTGTTGACGGTTTCGAGGTTGAGTTCTCCAGAAACAAACTTAAAAATAGTAACCGTATCCCTGATGAAATGTAAATCATTTTTATGCTATGTTAACCAACATCACTTATGTCCCCAAAACACAGCGGCTGCTGCTACCCAGCCCTCCGCCGCCACCCGAGCCGCCGCCCGGCCTACCGCCCGGCCCGCCGCCACCGCCCGGCCTACCGCCCGGCCTGCCGCCACCGCCCGGACCGGACTGGTCCCTGGCGCTGGACGTCAGACGGCGAGAAGCCGTCTGGCCGCCGCCGCTGCAAAAGCGGCAGCCACCGCCCGGATGCGGACGAGCCGCAACAGCCGGCGTGCCGCCGCGGCCCCACCGGCGGCCAAGAAACGGCGTCGCTGTCTGGGTAAGTGATGTTGTTGATTATTGATTGTTTTCGGTATTGGTGTACTTGCTGTAACTATGCCTTGTCAAACCTGTCAATGAAGTGTCATGGTTGATGTGTGATAGCAATTGATCTGGTTGCAGCCGCCGGCGACGTCGAAGACTTATTCGATGAATCGGACACGACGGTGGTGGCCGATTATAGGCTTATTCAGAACCCTGGTAAGTGATATTGTTGCACCATTGTCCTTGTTTATTTTTTATAACTTGCTGCAGTTACGTGTGAAACCTTTTCATAATGTTGTATGGCTAACGTTTAATGTAGCGTGTAATAGCTCAAATTGTTGTAGGCGGAGACGACGCCGCCGCAGCGGACGCCGCCGCCACCGCCGCCACCGCTGGCGACGACACCGCCGCCGCTGCCGCCCAAGAGGTGGTCACGGCCGACGAGGGTGAGAGCGGCGACGGCTAGTAGTCTTCTTGTGATGCTTATCCAGTGCCTGTGTATGAACTGTTGTTTGACTGAACATGCATGCTTGCTGTATTCCAAACTATAGTTGACTTGTGATGTCATGTAGTGTGTAACAGCTCAAATTGCTGTAGGCGGATACGACGCCGCCGAGGACGCCGCCGCCGCCAAGACGGCGGAGACGACGCCGCCGCCAAGAGGCCAGACGGCGAGAAGCCGTCTTGCCGCCGCCATCCAGGATGCCGCCGCGGCGGCCGAGGCTGCGAGCGGCGGTGTTGCTTGGCAGCCAGTGTGTGTCGGTTAGTAGCTTTATTATGCTGCTTTTCCGGTGTGTCTGTCTGTGTGTGTAACATGCATGCTTGATGTATTCCAACTTACAATTGATTTGTCCTTTCTCCACCAGGCTTTCCCATTCTTTTTGAGGCGGGAGCCCAGTTTAAATTTGCAGTCACTGCTGCCGACGAGACCGCCGCCGACGACGAGGGAGATTGCGACGGTGTGTATGTACTGTTGTTTTACTGAATATGCATGCTTGCAGTATTCCCAGCTATAGTTGACATGTCCTTTCTACACCAGAGGTGATACTCCACCTGGTACTGTCGGAGTCGGACGAAGAAAATGCCGACGAGACCACCGCCGCGGCCGCTGTCATACTACACCTTAGTTAGACTACACCTGCCGCCGCCGCCGGACCCTCCGCTCGGCCCGGACCCTCCGCCCTCCTGCCCGCCGCCGCCGCCGGACCCTCCGCTCGGCCCGGACCCTCCGCCCTCCTGCCCGCCGCCGCTGCCGGAGCCTCCGCCGCCGACCAGCTAACCGCCGCCGACCAGCCAACCGCCGCCAAGGTCCGCTGGTCGCCGGCAGCTACCCAATTTTTGCTCGAAAATACCTCGGATGCCATTAAAGGACAGTTTGAGTTTTCAACCCGTCGCTTAATGGCATCCGAGGGCGCAACTACAGCCCTCTTTGGACTATCCACCAAACAGGTGTATGATAAGGTAAAATACCTACGAAAATGCTATAAAAAAGGGCAACTAGCCGTACAGTAAGGCAGCCGGTGACCTTCGTGGCCTTCAGCACCACGATTGGAAGAAATGGGCTGTTTGATTGTGATGTGATTGTATGATTGTGTGATTGTGTGATTGTGATGTGATTGTATGATTGTGTGATTGTGATGTGATTGTGTGATTACGATATAATTGTGTGATTAAGTAAATCATAATATACATATGTGTTGATTCATACACACTTTCTTGACGAGGAATGCGAAATGAAACAGGACGAGCGAATGAAGGAGTGAGGAAAGGAGGGCGAGAGAGAGAGAGAGAGAGAGAGAGAGAGAGAGAGAGAGAGAGAGAGAGAGAGAGAGAGAGAGAGAGAGCTCTAAAAATTGGATAAGGTTAGGTTAGGTTTTTTCCTATACCTAGACTGAGCATTATTTCCTATGTTGTTCAATGTAACAGAACAAAGCATCTTTCTATATGTTGCACGTTTATTTCGGTAAGCATCATTTGTATGCTGCATGCATATAAAGGTTAAACCAATTTAAGCCTCAATGTAACTGCATTAAATCATCTTTAGTTGACGGTAATTTTGAAAAAGCATCATTTGTATGTTACACAATGTTAAACAAATAAGCCTCGTTTTGGATGTTACGCATTGGTATCACTAAGCATTATATGTATGTTCCACAATGCTTAAAAAATAAGCCTCGTTTTGTATGTTACACATTGGTATCACGAAGCATCATTTGTATGTTGCATAAGAAGAGAATGAAAATCAGTATTGCGGTACAGTATCATTCGCTCAGTATTGCGGTACCGTTACAATCTGCAAGGTCCCCATCATACGGCGCATGACATATGCAAAATTGGAGCAATTCGGTACAAAGTATTTTCTCCGCCAACATAATTTTAGCATAATCCCATGTACTAACTATTCCCGGAACATGTATATTTAACATAATCCCATGTATTAACTATTGCCGTTGCGGAACATGTATACCTTCAACACATGTCATTCGTTTTCTACATTGAAAAGCCAATAGCGAGGCTATGGATTTTGGAAAACCGCTTGTCTCTATCGGTTTTTGTTTTCAGGTTATACGACTTCCAAAATACCCATATTGCTCGAGGGCTTTTCGTCAAAATGGACCAGCACTCAATTTCTTTTAAAGTATACGTGATAGATGTGCTCCGTTTTCCCCATTGGAAAGCCATTAGAGAGGCCATGGATTTTCGAAACCCTTAATCTGCTCCATTTATCAGGTTATTATTTAAGGTGTCTGCACTGGTCTTCATAGGGCCCACTCCAGCCTCCATAGGGCCCTTCTAGCGTCCAGAAGGCACACACTCACCTCCAGGTCCCAATCTTACCAAATGCCGTAAATACGTAAGTACGGCATGCTTTGAATGGAGTGCTCAAAATGCCGCACTTAGGCAACAGCAGTTTTTAGTTTCTCCATGTCAAAACTGTCGAAATAGCTCAGTCGGGAGAAATAGCTCAGTCGGGAGAACGAAAGACCTGAAGATCGGGATGTCCCTGGTTTGATTCCGGGTTTGGGAAGTTTTGCAGGTCGGTGCACAAATATGCCGTACCTAACCAAACGCATCTTAGGCCCAGGAGAGCCCAGCCCACCTGAACCCCCACCAGGGTCACCGGGGCACAGGTGAATTTAGGGGAAATGGGCAAACAAATGTGTTGTCCCCCCCCCCCCTCACGGTGCCCTGCGACCGCCTCTGCGACCGCCTCTGTCATTTGTACGTTCGACAATGTTAAGAAAGGTAAGCATCTTTTGTTATGTTCCACATTGGTATGAATAAGCATCATTTGTATGTTGTATAAGAAGATAATGGAAATTCTTTAATAAATAAGTTATTAAAGAGATAACTAAAACCATAACGATAAGGCCTATCGCAACACATCTTCCCTCAAGCTGTGCAAAGTTGCATCGCTTTTACACAATTATTGTGGCGTTGGCATATGATTCTGAGAAAGGTTCTAAACTAGGCATCTTTTTTGTGCTACCAAAAAATACTTAAACCAAAAATGCAAAGGGGTGAAAGTTATGCATCAATGTAGCCAAAGTTGAGCATCAATGTAACAGTTGAAAAAACAATGCATCACGTCCTCATCCTAAGCACCATTTTCCGGCTACCTGAATTGGCGCCAAATATTCCAAGATTACCCTGCTGCTCCGACCAGTTTACCCGGTGTCCAGAACTATGCACCAATGTCGCTAAGCACCATGTAGCTAAGCATCACCAGGTCGCAAGGTAGCTGCAGAGAAGCATATCAAAAGGATGCTTACTACATTGATGCATAGATCAAACCGTGACTATGCATCGATGTAGCAACTAAGCATCAAAATCGGCTACATATGCATCATTTTCGTGCTACAGTTTAGGTATTCGGTATTTGAGTACCTTATACCTATCCCACGAGTACACCGAACAAGTGGAAAGGGTGAACTCCGCACGTGTTGAACGCGACTCTCCCGACAAAGTAATCCCCAGTACGCTTCGGCGGAACCGGTAATTTCCCCTTCGGCGGAAGAGGACCCAGACGAGCGAGGCAATGGGCACGCCACGTTCGTCTGTGAAGAATGCCAAAGAGTGTGGTCGGCACAAAGGCTGGAAAACAGCTGCATCGAAACGCAAACACGCCGTCGAGTATATCGCTTCTCTACCTGAACCCTCTAAACGTCAGATATTTACTGACGAGACAATCGATGATTTGGTAAAAGCCGGTATAGCATGGCCGGGCCGAGCAACCTGCGGCATGGGGGTTGGTCAGTATATGTGCAGCCGCTTCCCGGCGTATACTACTGACCAAAACAACGCGCTCAGGAAGCGTCCAAAGTACAGAGAGGCTGAGCGGCGGCTCAAATGCGAATTCGATGCGGCTGAGACCACCCGACTGTCGGCACCCGAGAACGTCCTCAGAACAAGATCATCAGGATCACCGCACATGGCGGGTAGATGCGAGGGGCAGGAAGGCAATCCACCGGGAGGTATGCCACCACCCGGCAGAAGCGCCTACCCACCCATGTAAGATGTCGGCCCGGAGAAGGCTGCACGACCTGAACGACTGACTGGCGAAGCAGACTAGGGCATGGGATTATTACGATGCGGTCTGCGATGGTGTAAGCGTGCGTGAGGAACTTCTGGATCATATTGTTTCCTCAGGCGATGGGGTTGGTCGAGGTGCACGGCCCTCCCCCGCGCAACGGGGAAACCCGCGGCTTGACAAGACCCGAAACAAGGGCTGAGCCTACGAATCGCCATCAGCGAAAGAGAGACGCTACGCACTCAATCAAAGACTGTATCGCAAGACTCCAAGCGCACTCATGTCCGAGCTGCGGCAGCCAGGCGCCGCTGGGCGGCATGTCCTTCCCGACACGGCTGATGTCACTCGCGACTACGGTGAAAGGTTCGGCATGGAATCACCCCAAGACACGCACGCCTTTGAGCCCAAAGCAGGCAACAAGGGAGCGGTCGAGCTTCTACCCTTCTCGGAGGGTGAGGTTCTCGATGTCATGAAAAGCCTCGGTGCCACGTCGGCGCCAGGGCCGGACGGCGTGACCGTTCCCATGATCATTGATTGGGGTGTGAACATCGTCAGACCAATCATCAACTCCTTCCTCTGGACTGGGAAGATCCCGGACATGCTCCGGGTGAATAGAACAACGCTGATTCCCAAAAAGGCGAAGCCCGAGGGCATCAACGACTACAGGCCGCTAACCATCGGCAAAATGTTCAACAGAATGTACGCCAAGCTCCTGACCAAGCGCCTAACGGCAAGGGTCGAGCTAAATCCGAGGCAAAAAGCCTTCGTACCGGTGGATGGCTGCAGTGAGCATTTCTTTGTAGTCTGTGAAGCACTCGAGCACTGCCGGAAACAGAGGAAAGAGTGCAATATGTTTATTGACCTGGCGAAGGCATTCGACATATCTCACTGCTCACTCCAGCGAGTACTGACCAGGTTCGGTCCGGGACCGCGATCCGCAGCGGGCGTAGGAGACCCGTACTCCGACATTACGACCGTGATCCGCGGACAGCAGGGCCCACCGAACCAATACGTATGGCGCGCAGAGTCAAGCAGGGCTGCCCGCTAAGTCCCGTATTGTTCAATAGGTGATGGAAGAGCTAGTAGACAGCCTGGGAACGATGCACAAACTGAAACCTGGAAAAGATCTGAGCGGCTTCAACTCGCTGGCCTTCGCTGATGACTTAGTGTTGGATAGTGGGACCACTCACGGGATGAACGTACTCTTGGCGGAGGTGCGAGCATTCTTCGGGGACCGGAAAATGTCCGTAAACGCAGCAAAGAGCCACGTCATCCGCATGGCTCCGGCCCCTGGCACCCGGACGGTGAAGGTGGTTGGGGAAACGACCTACTTCTATGGAGGTCAACCGATCCCGAATCGGACGATCTCGGAGACGGTCAAGTACCTCGGCCTCCGCCTCACTCCGATGGGACTGCCGAACTATTCTGGAGACGAGGCAGTGAAAGACCTAAAACTCATCCAAAAGGCTGCATTGAAGCCGGCGCAGAAGGTCGACATGATCAGACACATGCTGCTGCCGACCCAAATGCACGCCCTAAGATTGAGTCGCCGGATCACACTCCGTGTGATGAAGCAGCTGGACAGAGGTGCGTAAGGCAACGAGAGGAATTCTCCATCTCCCGCTTGGCACCCCAGTCGCCTTCTATTACATGCGAGCGTGTGACGGTGGCCTCGCACTGCCTGAGGTGGCCCCCTGAACACGTCGAATGGGCCCCTAGCCAGCACAGAGGGGCCCTGGGCAGGTTGAGAGGCCCCTGAGCATGTCGACAAAGCGGCCAGCGCAGTCCTTTGCCAGGTCATAAGGGCCCCTGAGCAGGTTGGAGGGCCCCTGGCCAGACCAGAGGGCCCCTGGGAAGTTA
Organism: Chirona hameri; assembly: GCA_036785665.1. Classification (NCBI taxonomy): domain Eukaryota; kingdom Metazoa; phylum Arthropoda; class Thecostraca; order Balanomorpha; family Balanidae; genus Chirona; species Chirona hameri. The sequence goes on along the minus strand of JAXIVJ010011708.1, from coordinate 25,064 downwards.
AGAGGGCCCCTGTGCAGGTCAGAGGGGCCCTGACCAGACCGAAAGGGTCCCTAGGTGGGTCAGAAGGGCCCCTGAACATGCCGAATGAGCCCCTAGCCAGCACGGAGGGGCCCCAGGGCAGGTCGGAGGGCCCTCGGAGCATGTTGCAAGGCGACAAAGCAGCCAGCGCAGTCCCTTGCTAGGTCGGAAGGGCCCCTTAGAAGGTTAAAGGGCCCCTGGAGAGACCAGAGGACCCCTGGAAAGTTAAAAGGGCCCCTGCGCAGATCGGAGGGGCCCCTGGGCAAGTCAGAGGGGCCCCTGGCTAGACCGAAAGGGTCCCTGGGCCGGTCGGAAGGCCCCTTGAACATGCCGGATGAGTTCCTAGCCAGACTGGAGGGGCCCCTGGGCAGGTAGGAGGGGCCCCTGAGCAGGGGCGGCGGATTGCGGGGCGGGGTACCCAAAATTCCCCCAGTCGAAAATCCTGGGAGCAAAGGGTAGTTTTGCCCCCCCCCCCCCATTTTAGCCTGCTCAATCTGGGGGCAACATGACCCTTCCCCTCCCAAGAATTTTCATTTGAGGGAGGGGGGGGGGGTTGGGTGCCATGCGCCACGCAATCCGCCGCCCCTGCCCCTGCGCATGTCGGTAGGGCGACAAAGCAGCCAGTGCAGTCCCTGGCCAGGTCGGAAGGACCTCTGAACAGGCCGAATGGGCCCCTTGACACACAAGAGGGGCTTCTTGGAAGGTCAGAGGAGTCTCTGGTGAGACCGGAAGGGTCAAAGCATGTAGAGATCCCAGATGAAGATTAAATACAAAGAGGATTTACTCCAGAATAAAAAATATTAAAAGCGGAGCTTTCGGGTATATTGTAACACCCTTCGTCAGGGTGCTACAATATACCCGAAAGATCCGATTTTATTTTTTCCTGTAGAGTAAGCCCTCTTTGTATTATATATATCACCCACTCCACATCATGTCTTTTCGCTTCGCGGATCCCAGATGAGACCCTGAACAGGTCGGAAGGGCGTAGAAAAGGTCAGAGGGGCCCCTAGACGATCTGAAGGGACCTTGGGTAAGTAAGAACAGTAAGAATGCAGTTGTACAGGGAATAACACTCAAAATTTTCGCGCCGCTCCGCGGCGCAATTTAACTACAAATTCAATTATATGCGGGTTAGGAAAAACATCGGTCAGTTTCTCGGCGCATTTATGTGTTATGTTGCTACTTTCCTATATTATTGGGCAAAATAGTTCACCTTAGTACTTTTTCCCCGCACTTTTAAACGCACAATATAGCAATTTTAGAGGTCCACATCATACGCAATGCGACGCATTGATGAGAAAGCAACCCAGGGCATACAACTCAAAATTTTCGCGCCGCTCCGCGGCGCAATTTGTTTAAGAGTTCCAGGTCTTGAGCTTAAAAAAAAATTCCAAGTTGGTATAGCTGATTCCAAATTCGTGTCGCTGGTTCCAAAGTTGATGCGGCAGTTTGCTAACTCCAGCTCCTAAACGTTGGTATGGCCCATGCCATACCTGCCATATTGCATTTTCCAGCCTTGTAATGTGCCTTCTCATGAGTTTTTTTTTTTGGGGGGGGGGCCTTTCAACGCTTGGGAAGGGGCCCTTTCAACGCCCGGGAAGGGGCCCTTTCGAGGCGCCGCCCCTCCCTGGACGAAATCCTGGCTACGTGCCTGCTCCAGAGGTCAAAAAGAAAAAAGACCGGTTTTGGCTAAATTGTGTTTTGCTATTAACTTTTTACTTAATAAAGATAACTTAAAACTGTGTACGCCATTAAGTTTATCTTGTCCAGGCGCTTCGAATGATATACATGGTGACCTTGCTAAGTCAACTTAACAATTTTACCTCAGGTCAAGGTCAAGTGGTGACCCAAGCAGGACATGTTGCATATGGGAAGACGTATCTCGACGAGACAAACACGTTGATGTCTGTTTTACTTCTCTATCTTTATTATGTCGGGAGTTGACACAAAAGTGATTGTGACCTCGCATGACCTCAAATGACCCAATAGCAGTGTGAAATTTTTGGGAATATTACCTGGAAAATCACAGGCAATGAAAAGGTCTTTTTTTGTCATCCTTGAGACCATTTTTTATCCTTGACTGTAGGAAATTATTTTCAACTATAGTCAAAAATCTAAGCTTATTTGTGTTATATTCCGCCAACACATAATCAAAATATCAGTGAAGTGAATAAATATTGATCAATTGAAATTCTCACCACTATTCTGCAATACAAGTATACTAGTATACTAGAATAAGGAATTTGCTTTTATGGCTTGCATATTTTCAACACAAAACTAAGGTACAACTACAGTAATTTAAATATCTAAGAAAGAGGAATGAAGACGTGCCCAACCTGTTACACAAACACGCTGTGAGCCTGGGCAACAATTTTCTTAGCGCAAGAAACGTCACATGAACAGCTTCTTTGCATCATGCTCCTGCATGGGCCTGGCCTTATCAGGGATACCATAAAACATTACTCAGAAAAGAAAAGAATTATCGCTAATTATTGCTTAACATTGTATATATATTTTTCCCCTAAAAATTTAATTCAGAATTGTATTATGTCTACACATTTACACACATATCAGGCGAAGACAAGAGCCCAGATGCAGGATGAAATTCAAGATGAATTGGGATGAAATTGGGATGAAGTTGACAAGGCTAATGATGAAATTTCCAGGTAAACGCGGGGATTTCTCACGGATTAACGAAAGTTAAATGGCAGATTCTGAATGCAGGATCGGATAGCCTGATTCATCCTCCAGATGCTTATTTTCCCTTTGAGTCTTATATTTATTAAATGAGGGTTGTTTTCCACAAGGTGTCTGACTATGAAATATGTCTCTAATACAGGTAAGAAATAAATGCCTCTCGTCGGGATGGCTGAGGCATATTTACCTAAAACCAACATGTTTTCTGAAAAGTGATCGTTAATCTTTCCTAATAAGTGGTACAAATAATTTATTATATGGTATAACATACCCGAATATCTCCTTTGTAAATTCCCGAAAAAATCATCATTTGAATCCGAATATTTGGTTTGTTTGTGAAAGATAGACTAATATTTTTATGGATGACGAGGGAGTTCAAGCTACGTCATCTGGTATGATTATTACATGATCTGTTGCACAGAAGACTAACAATAGCCCTTCAAAGTTACCCTCATTTTCGGGATGAAAGTTCCGTGGGAGACTGCCGTGAATCAAATGTTTTAGCAGCACCGACTCTTTTGACTCTTGAAACGATGAATCTGACGCAACAAATCGCGCAGCGTATTCACGGTATATACAAATACTAGCGCATATTTGGAACTGGAACACTTCGTAATCTTGATTTAACGCCTGATTCCTACGGCGTACAGGGTAAAAATTGCATTGCACAAGACACCGGCCGCATCCGCGGCTCGGATCACATCCCGTTTCTCCGCGCGGAGGCGCCCCGAGTCAAATAGCGCAGTCGGTAGTGTATCGAACTTTTGATATAGGTGACGTTGCTTGATGCGGAGTTCGAATCTCTTCAAGGAATTTTTTTCCTCCAAATTATTTCGCGGTTTACTATTGCGTGTTGCACGATTATTTTGGTATGCCACGGTTGCCCTGAACATTCTCGGAATGCAAATTGTACTCTTCCCGTGGGCCGGAGCTGTGTGCGCCTGGACCCTTCCTGCGTGGCTCGGACCTACGTGGGCCTGGACCTCCTGCTTGGGCCCGAACCCCTCCTGTGTGGGCCCCGACCTGCGTGGGCCTGAACCTCCCGCGTGGGCCCGAACCCCTCTTGCGTGGGCCCGGACCTCCTACTGTGGCCCGGACCCCTCCTGTGTGGACCCGAACCTGCGTGGGCCCGAAACCCTCTTGCGCGGGACGAGACTTGCGTGGGCCCGAAACAATCTTGCGTGGGCCCGGACCTGCGTGGGCCGGACCCCTCTTACGTGAAGCCGGACCTGCCCGGGTCTCCCGCGTGGGCCCTGATCCCTCCTGCGTGGGCCCGAAACCCTCCTGCGTGGGCCCGAAACCCTCCTGCGTGGGCCCGAAACCTCCTGTTTGGGCAGGAGGGGTATAAATCCCCGAGTTTGACATTGTTCAGAGTGCTTTAATGTTTATCAAACTGTACCTAGGTAACCGCGTTAGTTCGGATGCCTACCAGAAGTCTCTTTCAGCACCGAGGGACCTCCTTTTAGGCCTCCTCCGGGGGCCCAAGCGGGTCGGCCCAAAAGGGTCCTTTGAGGGCATAGGGGGATCCTAGGATCCCCCCTTGGCTACGCCCCTGATTCTAGGTATTATTTGGTAAAAACCAAGACAAAAATGTTAGTGCAACAGTGAGCCACTCGGGCCCTTCGTAGTTGCACGTCCGTGATGATTATCGCGTGATTTGGAATGTAAACTTGCAATAGCCATTAAGTCGTCAACTCAAAAACAACTAATAGCTGGAAAGTAAATATATACCTAGGAAAACTAATATAACCGAACCTAACCTAACCAACCATGACATACATAACCAAACTGAATCTGTGTTTGCCACTTATATGCCGGTTTCAAGTCTCTGCCTACTGCAAGTCTCCATGCTTCAACTTTCAAGCATGCTTATTACTTTTAGACACAGCTTGGGCTTATAATGCTTAAATTAAATATGCATTTTTGTTAAATATCTTTCTTTAAATACATCAAATATTTGAAGACAAATAATATCTGTGTGACCTTAAACAAGATTCTCGGACTCCACATTTGTGTGGACAAAACATCACAATTCACAGCACTATGCCTATTGCCTAGCTTCAACGCAATTTAATGTCCAGACGAATATATGCATACTTATTGGAGGTTTACCTAGTAGCCTATACTGATCACAAGCTTAAATTTAGAACAGTTTACATGCAGAAGTTTGCATACAGGACCTACAGGACCTGCTTATGGCAAATATTCATGCTTTGCCATGCTCCATGTCTCAAAATTGACCTAAGTGAGAACTTCTCGGAAAGTTTGAAACTTTTAAGGTGTCATGAATACTGGCTCCATTGTAGGTGTCAGAAGTCAGTTAAGGAATCATCATCCTGCATAGCTGCAGTAAAATTTTGAGCTATATAATAAGCTTTACAATTTTTTAGGTCGCAGCACTCAGGTTCGTACTTAGGTTCATCCGCCTCATAAATCATCATTGTGTTTAGAGGTCAGCATATTTTTTTCATCACTGACTGCTGAAAACCATACATTTTTTCATCAGCACAGTTAACTGTAAAATAAAAAATTAACACTGCCCAATAGGGGTCACTGAACAAAAATTACACTTGGCTCATCAAGAATATCCTATAATAACATGATCCAGAAGTAATTGGACTACTATCATGCATATCCTTGAAATAGGAAGCATTTGTATATTTCCCCATTGACTTACTATGTGTGTTTGTTTATTTGCGCAAATCGTCGACGGGATACTCCAATGATGGACAAAGTCAAAATGTAAGATTACCTAAAGCTACAAGACATTAGACAAATACATGTTAAAATATACCAAATACACCATAAACATAAAATATGACATGAACCAAACATTCAGCACACACAGCACAAAATCAGTTACAACGATGTGACGTACCACCTCACTTTGGTGCGGAACTGATGGTACGTATCGGCAAAGAGATCAGCATTGGGACACGTTCCTATAAAGCGGTTAAGTTGCCTGGGCAGTCTGGCGAACAGTCCCTCTTTGACCGTATTTACCCTGGCGTACGGCACATGAAGCAATGTGAGGGTCAGCTGCCTGGTAGTACGACACGGTACATTGACGAAAAATGACTGCAATAAAAATGACGATGATATTTTACCCTTAAAAACGTTGCGAATGAACATGAGATCATGATGGGTCCTACGTGCCGATACAGAAGCAAGTTTAAAATGAGACAATAGGTCAAAGTACGCCATGGATGGTGATTGCGACCGACAGTGGGCGTTCAGCCACAACAGGAACTTATGCTCTATGCGCTGTAGCCTATCAGTGTGCGTGCGAGCGGCACCGCCCCATATCACGCTACAATATTCCATATTTGAGCGGACGTAGGCAAAATACGACGTCAGTACTGATGTCTCTTTGATATGGGGGTTACGAAATACTATGGAGAGGTTACGAAATTGACCTGACCTTAAGTCACCGATATCAAAATTCCGAGATATACGAATTGTAAGTACTTATGCCCTCATGACATCCTGTAAGTTTCAAACTGATCGGTGAAAAACTCTGGCCTTGGCACAACTGCAAACATTTTTGGAGGTGGGGTCACTTGACCTGGTTTGGTGACCTGACCTGAGATGACCCGGTGTTATTTTTTTCTTCAAAGTGTGCGCAATTGATGTCCTAACAGGTGTGCCAAAACCCGGCGGCGCTGCGCGCCGCCGTTTTTTCGCTATCTTTGAAAAACCTGAGGGGGGGAGGGGGGCGGAAATCAACTGTGCGCGGCTATCAAATACAATTTTAATACAATTTTAATACAATTTTATTAAATACGCTCTGGCTATCAAATACAATTTTGGCAGTAATTTGGACAATTTCCCAATGCCCAATTCAGTTTGTTTACAATCCCCTGCAGTGCGCGGGTTAAAAAGAAAATCACAGTCTGCAAAGAAGTGATTATAAATAGTGATGAGCCGACTCCAATTTTATGAATGTGTGCCAATGCCCAACCATTGGAGTTTCAGGGAACCAAATTTTGCAGGTGAAATCAGACATGTCACAACTCACGCATAATCTACCAATACACAGTCACACCAAAAATTACACATTGGCATGCAATGTGACAATATCTCTTTAAATTGTACTAATGGCCAAGGATAGTGCCTAGTGGCCAGTGGGTATCTCAGTTCGAAAATCAATAAAAATACATCCAATCAAAATATATACATTAATATGAATCCATTCCCTTCAATAACTGCACCTGAAGACTTCCTTCAAGTAATTGAGGGGACTCACTCTTGCAACACTCACAATTGATGTTGATTTTTTCGAAATTAGGACTAGGGGTCTGGGGAGAGTAGGACTAGGCGAGTGGCGGGCGGCGGCTGAGGCTTACATCTGTCGTGGACTCGTGTCGTCTGTCACACTTCTGACTTCAGAGTTCAGACAGCTGTCAGCTGGTGCCTGGTCCTGGCGACGGTGAGCTGTGAGGACTGAGGCGCCTGAAACAGAATGCATCAAATTTTAACACAAGTCACTAGAATGGTATAAACACATAAGACTTGCTCTGCTCTGGCTATCAAAAACAATTTTGGCAGTAATTTGGACAATTTCCCAATGCCCAATTCAGTTTGTTTACAATTTACACTTTACAGGCCGTTTGTTTACATATGTTTTTTATGCACCACAAATGTCAAAATACAGTTTGGGCCATAATTCAGTTAGGCATATACATAAACACAGGTAAATTCATTAATTGATAATTTGAGTACGAAGCAACATGAAGATGAACACCTATTAAGAATCAGGTATGGCTTAAGCCCAGACTGGTTATTTATTTGACAGTTGACACTGATTTAATCTATTGGAATCTTTCAACAAAAATGCCTTGAATAAAAAAAAAGTTATTCACCAACAGATCTTTTCATTCATGAATTGATTGAATCAAAACCTGCATTAAATGAAGGCTGATTGAATCTAAAGAAACAATTCTTAACAATTCAAGTGCACTGGTAAATTGTGCAAATACAGTGGCTACATTAATTTGGTAAGTGGTAACAGTACAGCTGGTGTCACCGATCACGGCTGGCATCGCACAAAAATCAAGGTTCAAAGTTACTATAAATCAAGGCTGGTCTGGATACATATGGAAGCCCTAGATGATGACGTCACCGGATTATGGGATTATGGCTGGAGAGAATAGACACCGAGATCGGACTACGAGCGAATCTTAGGTTTCATCGGTCATCCTGATCAGACTTAATGGCTACAAGTGAATCTTAGGTTTTGTTCCCATCGCACTTAATGGCTATGAGCAAATTTTAGGTTTCGTCCCGATCAGACTTAATGGCTACGAGCAAATCTTGGGTTCCGTCCCAATCGGACTTAATGTATACAAGCCGCAAGCGAATCTTAGGTTTCATCCCGATCAGACTTAATGGCTACGCGCGTATCTTTGGTTTCGTCCCAACCAGAGTCCCAGACTTAACCCTATTTGGAACAGGCTCCTGGCTACCCCTATTTGTAACAGGGGGGGGGGGCGGATTCCGCCCCCCCCGGAGATCTCGAGATCTAACCGTCCGATTTTCAAAAATGAAACGGTGTTTGGTTTCCCTCAACACGATCTACATTAATAAATAATAAAAAATCTAAATTTTGGATAGGGGGGCAACAGGGGGGCAAAAACGACAAATTTTAGTGGTATTTTTCATTCAACATAGCTTTCATGTTTATCGACCAATTTTAACACAACTAATAGGAATCGATAGAGATTGAATCGGAAATTGATATATCACGGTGACGTTTGAAAATTCAAAAATCATAGGCGTGTGCAGGTCACTCAATATGGGGGTGACGTAAATGCGTAATAAAACCATTTTTTTATGTTGTTTTTTTGATAAATGAAATGGTATGTGATTGAGACATTAGACAAAACAGTTAAAAATCATATTTTTTTGCCATAGGCGGTACCAGGTTAGTGAAAAAGGGGGGTAAAATTGGGAAAAATATTAACCGCAGACAAGTTGCTACCCAGCACTATAAATATGTCACTGATCATAGATAGTTCCTTTTTGCATGTTGTACTTCATCATAGGCGTATCCAGGATCCAAACTAGGGCGGCGCAATACCTTTTGATAAGTATATTATCCGCTATTATGATACTAACTAGTCAACAGTGACTATTTCACTTACAACTTCAATTAACATTGTTTACCCCCCTTTTTACCCTACCTGGACTCGCCTATTATCTTATAATCGTTCGTAGAGTAGCCTGTGGTGCGTGTTTCATCCGAAAACTGCAGTATGTTATGTCATTGTACGCCCATGCCTCTTAGTTTCCTTGCAATAATATGACCCCTTTCTTCCATTCCTGAGCGCGCCTCTGCAAAAAAATGACTTTATTCCCTTTTCTGGTCTCATATGTGCATATATTATTATAAGCTAAACGTATATTGCGCCGTTATCGCTGGCATATCGTCATCACCATGCCAGTCACCCCTCTTTTCATGTTCCTGAACACGCCCCTGAAACTGTATATGTAATAAATTATGCAAATAATGGAATCAGAAGCTATCTTTTACATCTTGATAGCTATAAATGCCCCTTACATTGCTCTATTGGCTTCCCGCCAAGCATTGAATACTTCCTGGAAACCCCCCTTTTTCAAACCCCTGAAACCGCCTCTGCCATGCAATTTTGTATGATATTTCATTAACATCCTCTAATTTGCACTTTTTGCAATCACGGTAAGCCGATGTAACTCCTTCATACTTGATGCAGTTAGGAAGAAACCGTGAAGATCGCATTTCCGTATTTTCGCCAAATGTCGCCTCCGAACCCACCCAAAACTGTGCCCTGGAACCGCCTCTGTTCAAGTTAAGAACTCAAAATTTTGATTCCAAATGCGGAGTTCAATTCTATGAAAAGTCCCAAAATTTCATGGGCCTGCTACCAGCCGTTCTGGAGATATCTGCGAAAAACATGAGGGGGGGGGGGGGGCGGAATCCGCCCCCCCCCTGTTACAAATAGGGTTAATGGCTACAAGCGAATCTTAGGTTTCGTCCCGATTGTACCTAATGGCTTGGTTACGAGCGAATCTTAGACTTCGTCCCGATCAGACTTAATGTCTACAAGCGAATCTTAGGTTGTCCCGATCGGACTTATTGGCGGGTTAGGACTTAGGTCAGGTTGGGCTAGGTTGCGCCAGCCATAATCCCATAATCTAGTGACGTCATGGTCATCATCGTCCTCTAGGGCTTCCATATGTATCCATATCAACTTTGTTTTATAGTAACCTTGATTTTCGTGAGACTCCAGCCGAGACCGGGGTGAAGCCAGCCATACCGTTACCCATTAATTTATACTGAAATAGTAATGTATTGCTGTAACAATGTTTGAATGATCATATATGCTTTACAATACATTTGTACTGATTCAACATAAATTCACCACATATACTTAATTGTTGAATCAACTGTGAAAGTGAATCAATTAAAATGTGTTTTGATTATTTTAATTAGAAAGAATCAATTATAAAATGATTCATGTGATGTACCATGTGAATCGAACGCAACGGCGATTGAATCATTCAGATTTTTTTAGATTCCATAAATCATGATTGAATAGTGCCACAAAAGTAGAATCAATAACCAGTGACCCAGTCTGCAGTTAAGCTATCAATAATAGGAAAATAATAGGTAATTTAGACATAGACCTTGCACATTCAGGGAAAGAAATGAACAAAGAATGCTTATGCGGCGAAATAATGGCGCAGGCGCATTACAAAGGGATGTCCGATGTTGTCCATCAGACGGTCCAAAGGAAAGCGAAGGTTGAATTCAAAATAATTTAAAAAGACAAAATATAATTGTTCATAATAGCCTATGTATGGCGTCTGCATCAACCGAGCACAACTAGTAACTACAACACATCTCAACAGTAATCAAGACAAACCGCGAAAGGCAAGGCCAAACGACAAAGAATGTTATGGAGGGAAACATTGCCAATTCTGAGATGTAAAATACTTTAAATGTGATGCTGGGTTGATAGATAAATTGTATTTGAATTTTAAAAAAAAAACACTGAAATTGATATAATTAAACAAAATAACAAACTGAAAAAATGACAAATTGTATTTTTCTCTATTCCTGTACATTCGAAAGACAGTGCAAAAAACGAAATATACTTGCTGTTTGCAGATTATAACATTTCACGAGAAACAACATATATTCTCTTATCTTAGCAAATAAATAGGGAAAATAATTATGTGACATTTAAGAGTATAATGAGGAGATTTCAATGGTATTTTTTGTTTATTTTTACACTACGTATTACGAGCATGATCTAAGTTTAAACAAAAATATTGATGCTTAGAAAGCTCACGGAATAAGAATAAATGTGCTTTTAAAAATGCTTAATTTTAAAATTTGCTGCGTTCAATCTACTCTCAAATATTTTTTTTCTTCATGTCAATAACTTATAATTTAAAGCCAGCAACTATGCACATTGCAACGCCGTCTGCGACACATTCCCATGGCATATCTATGCCGTGAGAATTCAGATCAAGTTCTCCATTGGTCCAACGTTGAATACGGCCCAGCCAAATGGAAGGAATATGGTAGCTCTAATTTGAAGGGATATGGCAGCTATTGTTTTCAGACAAATATGAGTAGGCTGCGACGACTACATTGTTTACATATGAAAGGTACCATAGCCCTTGACCTAGTTATTAAATTTATAATTCTATTTTACTTTTCGGGTTTATCTCACCCGGGAATTATCTATGCAAAAGCAAGTAGGTCATTATTTTTGGCTTGTGCTTACCTGCGTCCTGACAGACCACCGACAGCCTGAGCCGACAGGCCACCACCACATAAGCTAGTTGACGTTGACATTGTGTATTTCTCCCAGAACAAAGAAATAGTGTGTGTGCGTGTGTTGAAGCTGAAGGTAGGCATATACAGTGTTGAAGGTAGGCATATATAGTGTTGAAGCACTCATAGGCATACAGAAAAATACCCAAAGTGAAATTTAGTGAAAGCCCATACCAATTACCCTTACAATGCCCACTATGAGATACATCAAAGACTGAATAGAACACCATTGACATTGTTTATACTTTATGTATTGCAGACAATGCACATGAGGTGATACAAAATACAGATTAACTTGTGTAACATTCAAAAACTGATGGCGGTTGTTGCACGGATTGCGCCTTCTTGACTGACTAAGCTGACAACAAAATACTAAGACACAAGACAATTAGAGCCTTGGGGCTCTTGGTCCCAAAAGGATATGGTTCTTCACCCATAAACAAAACAAACAACATGATACATATTCCATCAAGATTCAAGGTTGACCATTCATGCTGCCGCCTGCCAGTAATAATAATAATAACGTTTATTTCGCACCAGCGTTGGTACATATCTTTGCAGCACACACAATGGGAAGAAGATAGTACACAAGACAGACACAACAAAACACAAGTCATACACTAGCCAGGGTCAATGCCCCTCAGCCACTCATGGTGGTCTTGGTTCCGTTGTACAACGATCCGATTCAGGTGGGACGCTCAGGCTCTTGGTCCCTCAGTGTCGCTCAGTGTCCAAGTGTAGCTTGCCGGCCCAGCTATAGACACTGATGAAGCTTGGAAATCCCTGGAGTGAAGGTCTTCCTGCCTCAGGGTTGTCCTTGCTCCTATGATGATAGCAGCCTGTAAAAGAATAATGTATGTTAATTTGTTTTCTATCTTCTCAGTTCTCCTGACATTTTCAAAGCGCGGACGGCGACCGGCAGTTTCTGACGGAACAACCGTTTCAGTTTCTGACCATCAGATAACTAAGAGAGTCAACTAAGAGCGTCAGATAACTAAGAACCATTCATGCGCGTCACTAATTAGATGACGAGGCATTTTTTGTTTCATTTTTTTTTTTATAATGAGAAAAAGGGGACCCCACCAGCTCCCAAAGGCCAGTGAGGTCCCCATTTTCTCTTGCGGGAAAGTTTTGCCCTTATTGAGAAAACGACATGGACAATAGTTTCAGACGCGAGACATAGAAAGACACCACATATAACACGACCTTCCAATATGAAAGGTTTTCATTTCGCGCGGCCTTATTTTAAGTCGTGCCGGCTTCACGACTCGCCCCCCTCCCCCCCGGGGGGGCCGGCCCTTAGGAATTGCTCCCATCATTGGTCCGCGCGCCCGCGGCGGTCCGAACGCCGTCGACCGTCTGTAAATCTTGTAAATTTGATGAGTGCCTTCGAGGGCACGGATTGAGATTAGAGTCAAATGGCGGGCGCGGAGTCCAAGCTCGTTCAGGTGATCGGTCGACTTGGCCGACCACGCGCCCCGCCAATTGAGAGTGATGCTCCCAAACCGCACCCTCTCCGGCTCGACACCCAGGGTGTCTCCAACGTACTTTCTGATGACGGGAGTATCATAATAATCCCGCTTCCGCTCATGTGCGGCATCTAGATCAGCGTTGTCAGCAACAACCTGAGCGTCGAGGACAGCCACTTTGCCCCGAATCCTGACGAGGAGGTCTGGCTTCCTTAAGCCAGCCGGCGTGCTAATAGCCGGCTCTTTGACCAGGGAAGTCACTCCCTTGTCTTTCAGGAATTTGGCCGCCAAGTCAAGGACTCGGTTGTGCCTGGCGGTCCGCGGGTCCGCCGTGTGGTGACACACCTGTGATATGTGCGCCAGGGTCTCAGGACGAGAGCACCCGGCATCACTGGTGGCCAGGCGGTTCCCTGTAGCCCTTGCGGCTCGTTGGGCCGTATAGAGCAGATTCCCGCGGACCTTGATGGCACCAACAAAGTGACTGCCGTGCAGCAGTGGCCTTGGCGACCTCACCCAGTCGTTCACGCATGGGACATTCGTGGCAGCCTTCAGACCCTTGCCATCGACCATTTGCAGCAGCTTGTCACGCTGCTGCGATCGGATGGCCGCCTTCGAGTCGAGTCGCACTCCTCCTCTCGTCACGGGCTGACTCGCATGCCGGAGTTTCCTAATGAAAGGTGTCTCCGCGAGCGCCCGGACTGGTACGTACTTGGAAGTAAGTATCCGACTCGCTCTCTCAGTCCTTAATCGAGGAATCTGAGTCATCAGCTCCGGGAGTCCGAGACCACCGTCCCTTACGTGAGCGTGTAAATACGCATCCGGGGCGTCTTTTGGCAAATGTAGCCACTCACGGACGCCGCGCCGGATCGACTGGTCAAGGCGCTTCAGTACCGTCCTCCCGCATTTCCCCAGCACAAGCGTGTGCAATGCACCTGGGATGATGTTTGTTCGCAGGAGGAACAACCGCTGCTCCGGCTTCAGAGGGGCCTGCTTCAGCTCGGCGAGTTGTCGCAAGACCCTCTGGCCGGTGGCCGGCACGATACCAGCGTGCCCGAACTGAAGGCCCAGGTATTTTAACTCACCTTCTGCTCCGATGTTAGGTAGCGCTTTCCCGTTTACCAGAATTTCCTCTGAGGCGTCAACATATGTCCTCTTGTGCCGGCCATCGACTTTCGTTATCGAGACCTGGCATTTCATCGGATTAATGGACAGACCGCTCTGGCTGAGGGCGTCGGTGATGACCTGGAGCCGGTGCTGCAGCATGGCAGGTGTTCTCGCCAGAACGACCAAATCGTCTGCGAATGCCATGACGGTTGGCTTACCGTCAGGCGGATCCCCAAGGGCAGATACCGCCTCATCCACCACTGCGTTAAACAGGTGTGGGGAGAGGGGATCGCCCTGACGGACGCCGCGGGTGGTCCTTATACGAGTATCCTTGCGGATCTCGGTCGTAGAACCGTCATACATCCCGCGGATCACGTCCACGATTGGTTCTGGCATGCCTATGCGAAGTGCAGCCCGGCCGATAGAGTGGTGCGACACACTATCGAAAGCCTTCGCCACGTCGATCCATGCAACAGCTAAGGGCTGAACGTCGCGGCTTGACTCTTGCATCAACGAGTCGAGAAGCCACGCGTTCTCTGCCACACCATCTACTGGGATGAAAGCGCGCTGTGCTGGGTTCAGTGGGCAATGGTTCGAGGCACGACGAGCCAGGATCTTGGAAAACAGACGTACACGCACCGAGGAGACCGCAATCGGCCGGAACTTCTCGGGCGTGTCGGCCTCAGGTGTCTTCGGAATCAGCGTTGTCCGGGCATGCTTCAGAGCCTCCGGCACGTACGACGTGTACAGCCAAAGGTTGAAGAGCCGGGTGAGGGTCGACCGTGGGCAACTGCGTAGCTGCCTCACGGTCAAACGATCAGGCCCCGCGGCTGAGTCTAGACATGTCTCGGAGGCGGCATTCCACCTCTCCGACGGTGACTGGGTCCAACATCACCCACTGCGGGTCTCACTGGGACGACAGGTCGCTCGTCGGGCGCACTTGGCTGCGAAAAGAGCCGCGCCCAAAACGCTTCCTGGTCCTCTTTTGAGACCGCAAGGGCTGCTGTCAATGTGTCGTAGCGCCAGTGGCCGTTCAAGACCACTTTCGCGCAACGGTTCCGGTCCGCCTGGAATAGCTTTTGAACTCGCGCATATTCCGCACGCCGTTGTTTCCGCCGGGATAAGACTTGGCCCTCCCTAACAGGCGGGGGGGGGGGTCTCCGGCGGACGACGTGTTGGCGGACCTGACAGCTGACGCTGAACTTCGTCGGTGTGAGCGTCCAGCAGGGCCTTGATCTCAGGATCCCTTGAGATGTCGTTCGGGTCGTCCATATTGATCAAGGTTTGTGCTCTCATTAGGGTTTGCTTACCCCAATCGCTGCTGGGCGACTCACAGAGACCTTGTAGGTATTCCGCAATTCTGACCCTCCAGATTTGACTCGGCGATCGAGATGCCGGTATCCTGGCTGGTTCGTCCGGTGACGTCGGCTGCGCTGTTGCGTATGCCACGTTTTGGGGCCGCGTTTCACTAGCGTACGCCACGTTGTCTTTATCGGTTTGTTGGGGCCGCGCTTCATTAGCGTACGCCGCTTCGCTTTCGGTGGTTTGGGGCTGCGCTGCGTTTGCGTTTGCCTCGTCATAATCGGTGGGTTGGGGCCGCGCCAGGATTGCGTACGCCACAGTGTCTGCCGGCGCTGCTCGTGTTGCGCCGGCATTGCCAGTGCCCGACAGGAGCTTGGCCACCTCGTCCTTGTAAGCCTTGGACCTTCTTTGGCCCTTGATGGCTTCAAGACTCCTGCCGGGCATCTCCTCGGCCAGGGCTCGGTTAATAAACCGTTCACCCCGGCGTTGGAGAGTCGCTTCTTTGAGGGCCATGAGCTGCACCTCTTCCGGGTCCCACCTTGCCTTGACGATGTTCGTTCTTGTTGAAGCAACGTCGGCATGAAAAATCGTGGGGTGGGCCTTTCGGAGGTGCAGTCCCATGCCCCCGTACGTCTTAAAGTCGCGTTCACAGACGGTACAAACGACGTCCGGCCCGGCCGACGGGGCTGTTACCGGACGGGCCAGGGGCGTGAGCGCCCTGGTTTGCCGCCTCTTCTTGGTTTAGGTTTAACGAGCCGTCGGTTTTTGAGACCCACGGGGGGTGGCAACCCCCGTGGGCCACGCTAGCCAAAGCCTCGTTAGCCGGCCGGAGCCGTTGCCCATTCGCCACTACGCGGAAGTGAGGTTGGCACTTACCACCGGCCTGTCCCGCCGGAGCCAAAGATTGCATACGCGAATCAAGGCACGGACGGCGACCGGCAGTTTCTGACGAACAATTTTTTTTTTTTATTATTCCACTGTCTCGACATTTGGGACGCTCGCGACAATCAACAAGGACCAACATACAAACAGACGCTTCTGCTTTAGTTACCTCCCATTTATCCTCCGGGAGGTAAGAGTCCCATTGCAGGGGGAGGTTCCCGTCTTCGGGCTCACGCCGTCTTTCTAGGGACCTCTCCCGGGGTGCCGTCCCGCCGTTGTTCTCTTGAACATTGCGTATATCCAGGCGGTTTGTTCCAGGGTTCGCACAGTCAAGATGAGCAAGTCTTTCGCTGACAGTCCCAGCGCTCTGAGGTCACTTGCAGACTCTTCCGACCAGCCTCCCCTCCAGTTCAGGGTGATGGATGTATGTACTGGCGGTACGTCTTCTGTATGTTTTCCGTGCTTGTCTAACCATTCCCGGATTGCCGCCGTCTTGTAATATTCCGACTTGGTTCTGTGGCGGTTATTCAGGTTCGTGTGGTCGGCTAGGATCTGGGCATCAATAACCGCTGTTTTTCTGCCCTTGAAAGCAACGATATCCGGCTTTCGAAGTCCTTCCGGGGTCTGGATCTGGGGTTCTTGCTGCGTTTGGTAGCCTAATTCCTTGAGTCGCTTCTCGACATAGTTCGCCACTCGGTTGTGCCGGTGGGTTCTTGGACCGTGCGTTCTCACACACGTCTGATATATATGTCCCAGCGTTTCCGGGCGCCCACAACCTGCGTCGCACAGGAACGGCTTCTCCCTCCCTCTGCTCGTTCTGGAGGCGGTCGGGTACAGGTTCCCTCTTGTTTTCACCGCGCCGATAAATCCGCTTCCCGTTTGCAGACGGCCACCCTGGTCTATCCAGGCATTCGTGCCTGGAATGGCCGTGGCCGCCCGCAATCCGACACCATCCACTTTCTGGAGGAGATCTTGTCTTAACTTTGCATACAGGTCATTCGGCTGGACCGCACCGCCAGTCAGTCCAGCTTTTGTTTTCAGGTATCCGCTTTCGTTGACTAGTTTGATATATGGATAATCTGAGATTTTGAGGTTTTCAAACCTCTTCCCTGCTCGGGCGGGTACTACTCCTGCCAGCGGCTCTACACCCAACCCTCCATCGGTGATCCTTGCATGAAAGTATGGAGTTGGCGTTTTCCTCGGTAGGTGGAGCCACTGCCGTACCGCTTCCCTGATCGTTCTGTCCATTTTCTTTAGTTGCATCCTGGTGGTTTTTCCCAGCACTAGCGTGTGCGTGAGGCCAGCCAGCAGGTTTACTTTTAGCAACTTCAACCTCTGCTGGGGCTTCAGTGGGGCCTTTGAGATGTTTTCCAGGCCTTCCTGGAGCTTCCGGGGAGCGGTGGCTGCCACTCCTCCTGCTCCAATTTCCACACCGAGGTAGGTGATGGGATTGTTTGGTCCGAGGGTGGGGATGGTTTTCCCGTTTACGATATATCTCTGGTTTTGGTCGACCACGGTCTTCTTGTGCTTACCGTCTGCCAGGATGGCCAGGGATGAGCACTTGGCGGGATTTGGCCGCAGCCCCGTTGGGGCTAGAGTTTCGATGAACCTGTCCAGGCGGTTCTGCAGCATCCTTGGTGTTCTGCTCATTATGATGGCATCATCTGCGAACGCGATGATCGGCGGGAGGTCTTCCATTGGTCCATCCGACCCTTACGAGTCATAGTTACTCCCGCCGTTTACCCGCGCTTGGATGAATTTCTTCACTTTGACATTCAGAGCACTAGGCAGAAATCACATCGCGTCAACACCGACCTTGGCCATCGCGATGCTATGATTTAATTAGTCAGTCGGATTCCCCTGGTCCGTGCCAGTCCTGAGTTGCTTCTTAATTGCCGAACGACGCGGTTGTTCCCGTCGACCGCGCGCGCCGCCAGCGCGAGCCAGCGACGACACGGCCGGACAGGCCGACAAGCCAAACCGATCCATGTCCCCAAGGCTGTTTTCTTGGCAAGGCTGTTTTTGTCAAGGCTGCTTTTGTCCCCCCAAAAAACAGCCTTTTGTCCGTGCAAGCTGACCATCCAAAACGGGCTGCTCCTTTACACAACTAATATGCTGACCCAATTTGGTCGGCCTCCTTTGAGTTTTGGTTCTCCCGGGCCTCCATAAGTCAGTGACCCCCATCCCAAAGTAAAAAATAAAAGTCGAACAGACCTCCGCGTGTGCTCATTTGAAAGCTCTCGAGTAGAATACATTTGTGTACAGTCGAAATGCTCTAAAATATATCATTTTCGTTCAATGAGTCATAAACCTCTACCAAAACCAAGTTTTTTAGTGTACAGTACTCGAAAGCGACTGAAAGCGATGTGACTGAATTCAATGATGGTAAACCCGTCATTGTTTGCATAATTACTAAAAAGATTGCTCAATGTTTCAGCCATCATTGATCCCCTACCCATTAATAGGTATGTTGCAGGGTTCAAATTTATACTACGCTCTACGCTGACTACGCTCTGACTACATCTCATACTTGTTGGTAGCGGCTCCACATCAGCATCACCTGGTCCACCTCTCTCCAGATAGCCAGGAGGCTATCTGTCGAGAGGTGGACTAGGTCGTCCAAATACACTTCGGCCGGCGGGGGGACCCGGGCATACCCCCTCACCGACCCTATGAGGGGACGCCATGCACGGCGCCCTCGGGAGCCCCGACGGTGTAGCGGGCTCACCGCCGGAGGCTCCTGCACACCATCGTCGCTGACGACATCTCGCAGGACGACGTCATCGGCGTCCATAGGCCGCCGCCGCCGCCGCCGAAAGACCCCCCCCCCCGAACGTCATTTCACGGGGGCCGGCTGAACGCCCCCTGGTCGTGAGCCACATGTCTCTTCTCTGCCAGAAAAAAGACCGAAACGAAATAGTAACAGTGAATCAGTGATTACATGTTTCCTAAGTCATAGTGGGTAGAGAAGCATGGTGATGGTCGGTTTCTATGATTACATTACTGGAGTAACCGGTGTAATTACTGTGAGTGTGAAGTGTGAACTGTGATGTGATTGTATGTCTTCATGGGAATTGGGATGAATTTGGAAATTGAATCAAGTATTTTGTATCTATACCTTAATTTGAAAGTCGAAACCTTGGGTTTGATGTGACTGAATTCGATGATGATAAACCCGTCATTGTTTGCATAATTACCAAAAAGATGGCTCAATGTTTCAGCCATCATTGATCCCCTACCAATTAATAGGTAGGCAGGAGCAGCCCCCACCAGTAACGGTTGGCAGCACTCGGGCGTTTGGGCGTTAAAAACCTACTACACCATAAGGTTCCCATGTTAAATCGATGATTTTCAGACGAAGCTGGCTCGTAACCTATGGTACATATTTTAAATCTGACTTCTGGAATAGATAGCTACAAGCCTTAGCTACAACGTTTTTATTTATCATTTTTCGATATTCCGGGTTTAAAGGAGTGAAATGGGCTTGGGGGTTAAACAATGTCGGAACGACCGCTGATCGCTTCCAAATTCCACTACAGTACTGAAATATACACTACTTCGACTACTACTTCGTAGTAGAATTTAATATGATCGCTTCCAAATGCTACTATATGTACTGTAAATACACTACTTTGACTACTACTTCGTATATTTGCTGGCGTTTAATTCAATAAATAAAGATGTAATCTATGGAAATAGAAGTTATTGATAGCAAACAATACCTTTAATTTATAATAGACAAAACTATTACGATACAAATTATATCTTGTCTAATTCATTTGGGCGTTACATCCCTTACTGTTCTACCCGTTGTTCTATTACCCTGGGCAGGAGTGCCCTTCCATGCCCAGGTGACCTGGCTACGTTAAGTACCGGAGCCAAATAAGCATGTATGGCAAACAAAACACGTTAGGTCACACCACTCTCCGCTAATTTGTTACATGGGCCCTTTTACCGGTTTATCCATGAGGCCCGTTGGTCGTTCATGCTGCGTGCACTTTATCACAAGAACTCTAAAACTCAATGAATAATACTAAATTGTTAACTCAACAAAAAAAGGTATGTGCTAGACCAGTTTTGTCTCAGAAATACAGTGGTGGCATGTATTTGTCTGTATCTAGACAATAAAAGCCAAAAAACGCAATTTGAAGTATGACGTCATAAGTTACCCATACTTAAGATGTCATAAGTTAGTCAAAAATAGAGATGTTTGAAATTTGGCATGGTAGTTGCAGGTATAGTTCTCTGACATATCAAACGTTTGTTTTTGAGTTCTTGGGGGTCAAAAACTAAAAATATCAAAAATCCGATATCAGCGTCACAAAGTGCCCTAGATAGAAACTGTCAGAAGCCCTAACAAAACAAAAACAGTAAGGCGCCGTAGTTGGCGATGAACGAGCGAGCGCGAAGGAAAAGTATGGGGAATTTCAACTCGATCGGGCAAGTAGTTTCTGATTTACAAAAAAAAAGTGCGCACGTGCGGAGGTACCCCACCCATGCCTTGTGGGTAGGCGGCGGCGGAGGGGTCCCTAACCACACCCGACATTTGAACACAATCGGCTCAGCCGTTCCTGATATATAGAATAGGGGTGTGCACGTGCGCACGTGCAGAGGCACCCCATCCCTGTCTTGTGGAAAATTGGCGGCTCAGGGGTCCCTAACCATGCACCAAATTTGCACACAATCAGCTCAGCCGTTGCAGAGTTTTTGCGAGAAAACACTTTTCCAACACCCCTCACGCGGCACGCGCCACGCGCAGTGGTAGTCACCCACATGAGTCGGCACCGGTCTCAAACAGGGTAGGTTGGTTCAGCCCCCACCAGTAATAGTTGGCAGCACTCGGGCGTTTGGGCGTTAAAAACCTACTACACCATAGGGTTCCCATGTTAAATCGATGATTTTCAGACGAGGCTGGCTCGTAAGCTATGGTACATATTTTAAAGATGACTTCTGGAACAGATAGCTACAAGTTTTAGCTACAACGTTTCTTTTTATTATTTTTCGATATTCTGGGCATAAAGGGGTAAAATGGGCTTGGAGGTTAAAAATTGTCGAAACGACCGCTCACCGCTTCCAAATGCACTACTGGTACTGAAATATGCACTACTTTGACTACTACTTCGTAGTAGAATTTAATATGACCGCTACCAAATGCTACTACATGTACTGCAAATACACTACTTTGACAACTACTTCGTATATTTGCTGGCGTTTAATTCAATAAATAAAGATATAATCTATGGAAATACAAGTTATTGATAGCAAACAATACCTTTAATTTATAATAGACAAAACAATTACGATACAAATTATATCTTGTCTAATCCATTTGGGCGTTACATTCCTTACTGTTCTACCCGTTGTTCTATTACCCTGGGTTGGACGGGGCTGCTCAGCAAAGAAGTCAGCTTGTCAATCGGACGTGTGGTTGCAGAAATATGAGCTCAAAAGCGTCGCCACGGGTCGGGTAGGCCCGTCCATATTAAGATTTTCCCCATATACCACGGAAAGACGAGCGAACGCTTAAATTAATCAAGAGTAGGATACTGAAAGTTTCATCGCATTATCGGTTGATATTTATCCAGAGTTATGTATGAAAAACCATGGCGGTGGCATCCCCCCTTACCCAGGCGAGGGTTAACATGCCGGTTTAAGCCACGCTAGTGCGTCTATTGCAGCTGCGGAAACATGCTCCTGCATAATGATCGAATAGGCTGAGCCATACTGATAGTTCAAACCACATTCCTTACGAAGGCGGGCCGGTATAATCGTACAATGTACACGCCATAATTCAACATCAGCTGTATTTTTGGTCTCCAGCCCTTCTGAATCAACTTCTGAATCCCGTAGATTCAGAAGTTGAGCCAGAGCCATTTGAACATATCAGGAATGCAGGACGGCTCGGTACATTTCCCAGTCACACGTAAGTCAGCGTCTTCAAACTAACCATATGATAATATTCTGAAGAATATTCCAGGTCGAACCAAGAAGGCGTGCCAGCGAGTCGACCAGAGTGCAGGACGGCTCGGTACATTTCCCAGTCACACGTAAGTCAGCGTCTTCAAACTAACCATATGATAATATTCTGAAGAATATTCCAGGTCGAACCAAGAAGGCGTGCCAGCGAGTCGACCAGAGTGCAGGTGGTTCGGTACATTTCCCAGTCACACGTAAGTCAGCGTCTTCAAACTAACCATATGATAATATTCTGAAGAATATTCCGTGTCGAAGCAAGACAAGGCCCGACAAAGAGTCGAAAAGGCAACAACTTCTTACTGCCATATCAAAGTCCGTACCACACTACACCAGTTTCTTCTTGCTTGCAGTGATGATGTGGACGTGGCACTTTACGTCCTTCCATCCCCGGTTTTTCAGGGTCCGGCTCTTGGCTGATGGCATGTAAACAGTCGCTTTGCCCAGGCACTTTCAGCTTTCGAATAAAGCTTGCGCAGCTTCTGTGGATTGCCGCTTTCTCTTTTGCAGACCATTTTTGCCTTTTTTCGTGGCACTTTAGCTGCTGGTGGTGGTGGTAATGATGTCGGGGGACTGCCATCAGTGACAACCTCCAACAGGTCCTCGTCACTGGGACAATCCGAGGCGACGGGCACTTCCGGGCCATCCAGATCTTCGGAGTCACTGGAAGAGTCCTGTCCTATTCATTGTTGGGAATGCTGAAATCAAGGTCATTAAGGTTCTGGCCTTTGAAGTGGGTCATGTCACCCGACTCCACCAATATGAGGACCAGACATGTGCATGGATCCCAGGGAAGGATCTATGAGCCCATTGGATCCCACGACAACAATACAATGTTTGATCTTTGATCCCGTGGATCCCACGGCAAAAATATAAGGTTGGATCTATGGTCCCAGTGGATCCCACGGCAAAATTACAATGGCCTCAATCCATGATCCGTTGGTCCGACGGCAAAAGTGTAAGGTTGGATCTATAGTCCCAGTGGATCCAACGGCAAAAACACAATGTTTGATCTATGATCTGTGGATCCCACGACAAAAATAAAAGGTTTGTTCCGTGATCCAGTGGATCCCACGACATAATTCAAGCATGGTTTTAAGGATACCATTGGATCCCATGGTACAACCACCAAGCATTCATGGCTCATGAGCCAACATTGATTACAATCTTGGATCACATCTGACATCAGTCTCTCAAAAGTTAACCTTCTTAATTCATAATAGTATAACCTCCCACAAGATACTATGTTCACAGCAAATACCTATAATACTATTAACATTAATCTATACGATTACTACCTGTAGCCATGTACCTAATTGCGAAAATATACGGTACTGAAAAATTAAACATCGGATTTCAATCGACAGGGATTTCCTACCTCAACCTGCGTGGCGTGATGGTCTGCAGATTGATATCCGTTGCATGGAAAGTGGCCAAGGTCCTGCCACTCCACAAAGCAGGCTCTGTCGTTGATCCCAACAATTATAGGCCGATATCGATTCTCCCCACCGTAGCTAAGTTGACTGAGCGAGTGATTTGTGATCAGCTGATGTCCTACCTGCAAAGTCACTGTATTCTTGGCGAGGAGCAGCATGGTTTCCGGCCCGGGCACTCCACGGAGTCGGCAATGCTGGACGCTGTTGGCCGCGTTGTTGGGCGCATAGATCAGGGAAATATCGCTTGTCTAACAACAGCAGACACCTCTAAAGCCTTTGACAGCGTCCCGCATTGCCGGCTCCTGGAGAAGCTCGGGTGGTATGGTATTGACGCGCACTGGTTTCGTGACTGGTTGTGTGACCGTTCACAGCGTGTGATGGACAGTGAGAGCGCCCCAGTGTCGCACGGTGTGGTACAGGGGTCCCTTCTCGGGCCAATACTCTACCTGTTGTACACAAACGACTTTCCAAGTTACTTCACTGACACACAAATTGTAATGTATGCCGACGACATTCAGTTCATCCACTCATGCCTTCCCTGTAACATTCCAGCTCTAAAGCAGAACGTGGAGGACACTCTGAAAGCGGCACATGTGTGGTTTGTAGCCAATAGTTTAAAACTAAATCCAAACAAGACAGAGATTTTGCTTGTCAAAACACGTCAGCGCCAGATACAGAACAATTTTTCAGTTACATTCAACGGCGCCACTCTGGTCCCCTCATCCAAAGCCAAAATATTAGGAATCATAGTCGATGCCCATCTCACATGGGAATCACATGTATCACTCGTGGTGCGCCGTTGCTACGCTACGTTGCGCGGTCTTTCAAAACTGTCGCATAGTCTTTCATATGATGTTAAGAAATTTTTGATAGAATCGCTAGTCATCCCTCATATCATGTATTGTATCACTGTGTGGGGCGGGTGTGGTGTGACGCAGAAAAAACGCGTGCAGAAGGTGCTGAATCACTGCGCTCGCGTCGTGTTCTCCGCTCGTAGATCAGAGCATGTCACTCCACTTCTTGAGGAGCTGCAGTGGGCATCAATTGACATGCGCGTGTGCGAGCGAGATATCGCAATGCTCCATCGGCTGTTTAGTCACCAGTATGCACCTCAGTGTCTACGAAACTCGATAAGTTACCGCAGTGACGTGTCTGTCAGGGACACTCGGGCCGCAGCCGCTGGACAGCTCCAGCTTCCGCGCGTGCGCACCGAAATGGCCAGACGGTATTTTGGATACAGGGCGCTCTCACTGTGGAACACGGCTCCTACGGATGTAAAGGAAGCCAAAAGCTCAGCTGGAAGTAGAAGGAAGGCGGAGGCATGGCTGAGGGCGCGAGACCATGCCAGGTGACTAGAAT
>JAXIVJ010011707.1:40000-42701 GCA_036785665.1 Chirona hameri | reverse complement strand
TAACTGATTCTCAAACATCTTGAGGTCCCTCGTTGACAACAATTGATGTTTTGTTAACGAACCATCCACTGGAATTTGCCTGTGGTATTCGATAGGAGTCTGCTTTGCATACTGCCTGCTGGTTGACAAATAGTCCAAATGCATCAAACGTTGTTTTGTTTTTCGTTTGATTTGTGTGGTTTGTTCAGTGCAGGAATAGCCCAGTCATGTTACCCCTTGTCGGAGCTAGCCTGAGCTGGCATACTGGCATGACTAGTTCCAAGACGGACTATCTCAAACGCACATAAGGTGGTAAAACTTGGCATTTAAGGGCGTGCCATGAGCGTGTCTTTAATATGCTGCCTGCTTCCGGAGATAATGGCATGTGCCCAGCTAAGTCTATGTCTCCTTAACGCATTAAAGGCGCTGTGTTTTTTTTTAACTCAAGCGGATATCAGATCAGAATACATCTACAAAAAAGACGGCAGTGAAGATAAAATACGCTTCCGTTGCAATGAGAAGTTTTGTTTTTGGCCTCCATACCTCGGTGTGCATTTTCCTCCTCTGCCTCTGATGTGACTCCCCCTCTCTCACCCCACCCGTCTGCTCCCCATACTAACTAACATCCCCACCCGTCTGCTCCCCATACTAACTAACATCCCCACCCGTCTTCTCCCCATACTAACTACCATCCCCACCCGTCTGCTCCCATACTAACTAACATCCCCTACCCGTCCTGCTCCCCATACTAACTAACATCCTCACCCGTCTGCTCCCCATACTAACTAACATCCCACCCGTCTGCTCCCTATACTAACTAAAATCCCCACCCGTCCTGCTCCCCAACTAACTAACTCCCCCACCCCGTCTGCTCCCCATTACTAACTAACATCCCGCCCGTCTGCTCCCATACTAAACTAACATTCCCCCGCCGCTGCTCCCCATACTAACTAACATCCCGCCCGTCTGCCTCCCCATACTAACTAACATCCCACCCGTGCTTCTCCCTTACTAACTAACATCCCCCCGCCCGTCTGCTCCCCATACTATACTAAATCCCTGCCCGTCTGCTCCCCATATCACTAACATCCCCTCCCGTCTGCTCCCCATACTAACATCTCCGCCCGTCTGCTCCCCATACTAACTAACATCCCCACCCGTCTGCTCCCCTATACTAACTAACATCCCCGCCCGTCTGCTCCCCATACTACTAACATCCCACCCGTCTGCTCCCCATACTAACTAACATCCTCACCCGTCCTGCTCACCATACTAACTAACATCCCCGCCCGTCTGCTCCCCATACTAACTAACATGCCCCGCCCGTCTGCTCACATCTAACTAACATCCGCCCCGTCTCTGCTCCCCATACTAACTAACATCCCCCCCGCCCGTCTGCTCCCCAATACTAACTAACATCCCCACCCGTCTGCTCCCCATACTAACTAACATCCCCTACCCGTCTGCTCCCTATACTAACGTCCTCCGCCCGTCTGCTCCCCATACTAGCTAACATCCCCGCCCGTCTGCTCCTATACTAACTAACATCCCCACCCGTCTGCTCCCCATACTAACTACATCCCCACCCGTCTGCTCCCCATACTAACTAACATCCCCTACCCGTTGCTCCCTATACTAACTACATCTCCGCCCGTCTGCTCCCTAATCTAACTAACATCCCCCACCCGTCCTCCTCCCCATACTATCATCTCCGCCCGTCTGCTCCCCATACTAACTAACACTCCACCCGCTGCTCCCCATACTTACTAACATCCCCACCCGTCTAGCTCCCCATACTAACTAACATCCCCACCCGGTCTGCTCCCCATAAACTACTAACATCCCTACCCGTCCTGCTCCCTATACTAACTAACATCTCCGCCCGTCTGCTCCCTATACTAACTAACAATCCCCACCCGTCTGCTCCCCATACTAACTAACATCCCCGCCCTTTTCCCCCTGCTCCCTATACTAACTAACCATCCCCACCCCGTCTGCTCCCCCATACTAACTAACATCCCCACCCGCTCTGCTCCCCATACTAACTAACAATCCCTACCCGTCTGCTCCTATACTAACTAACATCTCGCCCGTCTGCTCCCTATACTAACTAACATCCCCACCTGTCTGCTCCCCATACTACATCTCCGCCCGTCTGCTCCCCATACTAACTAACATCTCCACCCGTCTGCTCCCCATACTAACTAACATCTCCACCCGTCTGCTCCCCATCTAACTAACACTCCACCACCCGTCTGCCTCCCCATACTAACTAACATCCCCATCCCGTCTGCTCCCCATACTAACTACATCCCCCACCCGTCTGCTCCCCATACTAACTAACATCTACCCGTCCTTGCTCCCCATACTAACTAACATCCTCACCCGTCTGCTCCTATACTAACTACATTCCACCCGTCTGCTCCCCATACTAACTACATCCCCTGCCCGTCTCCTCCCCATACTAACTTAACATCCCCACCCGTATGCTCCCCTACCTAACTAACATCCCCTACCCGTCTTGCTCCCCATACTACACTAACATCCCCACCCGTCTGCTCCCATGGCTAACTAACATCCCCACCCGTCTGCTCCCCTATACTAACTATCATCCCCCGCCGTCTGCTCCCCATTACTAACTACCATCCCCACCTGTCTGCTCCCCCATACTAACTAACATCCCCGCCCGTCTGCTCCCCATACTAACTACATATCACCCGTC
>JAXIVJ010011707.1:5000-32500 GCA_036785665.1 Chirona hameri | reverse complement strand
GACCTTCCCTGCACCTTCTCTGCGTCCGCCTAGCTCTCACTCGGGCGTCGTGACCTTCCCTGCACCTTCTCTGCGTCCGCCTAGCTCTCACTCGGGCGTCGTGACCTTCCCTGCACCTTCTCTGCGTCCGCCTAGCTCTCACTCGGGCGTCGTGACCTTCCCTGCACCTTCTCTGCGTCCGCCTAGCTCTCACTCGTGTGTCGTGACCTTCCCTGCACCTTCTCTGCGTCCGCCTAGCTCTCACTCGGGCGTCGTGACCTTCCCTGCACCTTCTCTGCGTCCGCCTAGCTCTCACTCGGGCGTCGTGACATTCCCTGCGCCTGCTCTGCGTCCGCCTAGCTCTCACTCGTGTGTCGTGACCTTCCCTGCACCTTCTCTGCGTCCGCCTAGCTCTCACTCGGGCTCGTGACCTTCCCTGCACCTTCTCTGCGTCCGCCTAGCTCTCACTCGTGTGTCGTGACCTTCCCTGCACCTTCTCTGCGTCCGCCTAGCTCTCACTCGGGCGTCGTGACCTTCCCTGCACCTTCTCTGCGTCCGCCTAGCTCTCACTCGGGCGTCGTGACATTCCCTGCGCCTGCTCTGCGTCCGCCTACTCTGCGTCTCACTCGTGCGTCGTGTCCGGCAATGTGCCGACGCCAAATCCTGATAATAATAATCGGCATGCTATGTGAATGATAAGGACGATACTGGTAGCAATGATTGTCATGATAGTTATTTGCAACCACTTCGAATGTGAATCCCTAAGCCTGAGCGTTGTCCGTTGAGTCGATACTGGACTGTATATTGAAGTATATGACTGAATGGCCTGGCTGGTAGTGTAGTGATGTGTGTGTGTGTGTGTGTGTGTGTGCGTGCGTTTGATACTGGCATGGCAACCACCTGACATGCCGTAGCTGCGTGTTCATTCCGGGGCTTGTCGGGTGATGGCTCCGGCTAAGCCGGCACAACCAGTTCCAGGACTACATTATCTCTAACGCACAAAGGTGCTGATCTTGACATGCGACATGTAAGGCGCACTTAAGGTCACACAAGCTGTAGTTAAGCTGTAACCTTGGGCAGACATGTTACCCTGCACCCTTTTTGTACAGCTGATTTCCTGTCTTGCACACATTGGGAAATGTCTGGGTAAATGTCAGCATTATTTCTGCTGTGAATCGACTGTCTCGCGCTTTGCTGGCAACGAACATAACTGTAGAATATACATTTGAAGAAAGAAAGAAAAAAACAAGGAGCTGATAGCTGTTGGATATATTATAGAACCGAACACTGTTGCATTATTGATTGCGTATTGTTGCAAATTATTTCCTACAAATGAAATAGTTAACTTTTACGGGAAATGAGAGATCTCCGTTTGGTACAGGTGTTTTTGGTACAGTTTTAGATGTTATTTAGCATCATTTACCATCATTTACCTGAGTACTTATTTCTGGGTATTTAGCGTCATTTACCAGTACCTGAGTACTTATTCCTGGGTATTCAGCGTTATTTACCAGTACCTGAGTACTTATTCCTGGGTATTTAGCGTCATTTATTAGTTCCTGTGTATTCCTGAGTTGTACGATTTGCAATCAATTTCACCATAATAGAACAACGCAGTTACAACAACAGTTAGCGCCCCTATTTATCACCGGCGCCATTACGGTTCTGTGGGACTTCGATCTGGTGCGCGGTCAGTTTTGTGGTGCACTGCGTCCGACCGGTGGCTGCGGACGTCACCGGCCGCCACTCATTCAGCCGCTTATCTCGGTCGCATCGCCGCGTCTCGTAGACCTCTCCTAGCCGCGGACAGCTCTGTCGTGACGACCCTTGGTGACGACGTCACCGGGAGGATTTTCCGTGTGTGGGTAACGGAGGCCGGCCTTCCGGCCCTGATACAGCCCGGCGCGGAATCTCTCCCCGGCGGCGGAGGGTGTTGTGGTCTGGTGACGTCATTGGTGCTGGTTTCAGAGTCGATGTGTGATCTGGTGATAATCAAAATGTCGGACTGCTCAGCGTCGGCGGCCGGAGGGCGGGACATCATCCTGTTGTGTGACAAAGTAACCAAAGGTGAGTGCGCCCCGTTACCTTGTTCTCACTAAAGGTGAGGATACCCCGCTACCTTCTGCCCGTGT
This sequence comes from Chirona hameri, assembly GCA_036785665.1. NCBI lineage: Eukaryota > Metazoa > Arthropoda > Thecostraca > Balanomorpha > Balanidae > Chirona > Chirona hameri. Next base: position 30,389 of record JAXIVJ010011707.1, on the reverse strand, counting down.
TACCGAAGTTGAGGACATCCCCGCTACCTTCTGCCCGATAAACCGCGACGGTCCAGAAAAAAAAAAAGTGTTTAGCGTGCAGATAAGTGATGTTTTTCGGTATTATTGCAGCATGTACCTTGCAGTGCTGCAGCCAAACAATGCCAAGTGCAATGAATTGACACATATTTTGACGAATACCGTTAAGCTTCCGCGGTTTTATCATGTACTTCGAAGCCAGAAAACCACCATTACAGACATGAAATGCTATTAAATTGCGTGCCACCTGATGGTGGTTTACAGCTAGCCACTGAGCTCTCTAAATAATGAACAGATACAAGACATAATGTAATATAATACCTACGGTCAGCGCTTCTTGACCATACCGACATAAAAGTCATCGAATCGTGTTGTCAACGTTTATACTGTGAGGCAGCACGAAATGCGTAATGCAGGGAATATGTAGTTATGTAACATACTATGCTGAGGCCTGTCCTCTTGCAACGAGTGTATTGTTATTAACTTTTTGTGGTTATGTGGTATGGGTGTTGCAATGAAAGCCATGATTTATAATGTGGATCAAACACGCACAGATGCCAAGCAAGTCACTCCCGCGTAAACAGGGTTTCCCGATATATCAATCAACAGCAACCAAAAGTAGTGTGCCTTGCCGATGTGCCATATAGCGAGTATTGGACTTCGTAAGCCACGTGGTCGTCCTTTGCCGTTATTTTACAGGTTCGTTCACCATCACATTATGAGAGAGGCGTAGTGACGTATTGGTGTGTGCAATAGCGACGGCTCACGAACAAGGCATCCGAAGCCCGCACTTTCTGGAGCTGAACTCATCTAAAGAGGCAAAGCTTTCGCAAGGGCTTCATTAGCCAGTAACATTCAAGAACATTGTTCATTTCATAGATTGGGTTTAATTAAAGGAGGATTGAAACAGATGACTGGCCGTTGTTTAGTGTTGATTTGTTAATGTTATTGAGATTGACTGGCTGAGATATTAACAGCGCCGTTGGGTTCATGAGCACACAATTTCAACTGAGGTCATTATATTTCGGAGTTTGCCGAGGCTGTTTTTGCCGAGACTTCCTGCGCAGCAACTTAACTTAATGGTCTTACACTGGTAATAATTACCCTGAAAGACAGTATAACGAATCAATACAGTCTCTTTATCAGTCGCCGTCACTGCCATGAGCGCGCCAAAGCCATGAGCGCGCCAAAGTAACGTCGACGTAGTTTGAACACAGCGTGGTTTTGTTTCGGAGAAACAGTTGTATGAGGCACAGTGCGCAGTGCGCACCGAGGAGACAGACCGCCTTCACTTGGTCCTGGGCATACCAATGTCGCCGCCACTGTCGCGCCCAGTCGGTCAGGCAGACCGCCTTCACTTGGTCCTGGGCATACCAATGTCGCCGCCACTGTCGCGCCCAGTCCGTCAGGCAGACCGCCTTCACTTGGTCCTGGGCATACCAATGTCGTGCCACTGTCGCGCCCAGTCCGTCAGGCAGACCGCCTTCACTTGGTCCTGGGCATACCATTGTCGTGCCACTGTCGCGCCCAGTCCGTCAGGCAGACCGCCTTCACTTGGTCCTGGGCATACCAATGTCGTGCCACTGTCGCGCCCAGTCCGTCAGGCAGACCGCCGCCACTGTCGCGCCCAGTCCGTCAGGCAGACCGCCTTCACTTGGTCCTGGGCATACCAATGTCGTGCCACTGTCGCGCCCAGTCTGTCAGGCAGACCGTCTTCACTTGGTCCTGGGCATACCAATGTCGCGCCCAGTCCGTCAGGCAGACCGCCTTCACTTGGTCCTTGGCATACCAATATCGCGCCTAGTCCGTCAGGCAGACCGCCGCCACTGTCGCGCCCAGTCCGTCAGGCAGACCGCCTTCACTTGGTCCTGGGCATACCAATGTCGTGCCACTGTCGCGCCCAGTCCGTCAGGCAGACCGCCTTCACTTGGTCCTGGGCATACCAATGTCGTGCCACTGTCGCGCCCAGTCCGTCAGGCAGACCGCCTTCACTTGGTCCTGGGCATACCAATGTCGTGCCACTGTCGCGCCCAGTCCGTCAGGCAGACCGCCTTCACTTGGTCCTGGGCATACCATTGTCGTGCCCAGTCCGTCAGGCAGACCGCCTTCACTTGGTCCTTGGCATACCAATGTCGTGCCCAGCCCGTCAGGCAGACCGCCTTCACTTGGTCCTGGGCATACCAATGTCACGCCCAGTCCGTCAGGCAGACCGCCTTCACTTGGTCCTGGGCATACCAATGTCGTGCCACTGTCGCGCCCAGTCCGTCAGGCAGACCGCCTTCACTTGGTCCTGGGCATACCAATGTCGTGCCACTGTCGCGCCCAGTCCGTCAGGCAGACCGCCTTCACTTGGTCCTGGGCATACCAATGTCGTGCCACTGTCGCGCCCAGTCCGTCAGGCAGACCGCCGCCACTGTCACGCCCAGTCCGTCAGGCAGACCGCCTTCACTTGGTCCTGGGCATACCAATGTCGTGCCACTGTCGCGCCCAGTCCGTCAGGCAGACCGCCTTCACTTGGTCCTGGGCATACCAATGTCGTGCCACTGTCGCGCCCAGTCCGTCAGGCAGACCGCCGCCACTTGGTCCTGGGCATACCAATGTCGTGCCACTGTCGCGCCCAGTCCGTCAGGCAGACCGCCGCCACTGTCGCGCCCAGTCGGTCAGGCAGACCGCCTTCACTTGGTCCTGGGCATACCAATGTCGTGCCACTGTCGCGCCCAGTCCGTCAGGCAGACCGCCGCCACTGTCGCGCCCAGTCCGTCAGGCAGACCGCCGCCACTTGGTCCTGGGCATACCAATGTCGTGCCACTGTCACGCCCAGTCCGTCAGGCAGACCGCCTTCACTTGGTCCTGGGCATACCAATGTCGTGCCACTGTCACGCCCAGTCCGTCAGGCAGACCGCCGCCACTGTCGCGCCCAGTCCGTCAGGCAGACCGCCGCCACTGTCGCGCCCAGTCGGTCAGGCAGACCGCCTTCACTTGGTCCTGGGCATACCAATGTCGTGCCACTGTCGCGCCCAGTCTGTCAGGCAGACCGTCTTCACTTGGTCCTGGGCATACCAATGTCGTGCCACTGTCGCGCCCAGTCCGTCAGGCAGACCGCCGCCACTGTCGCGCCCAGTCCGTCAGGCAGACCGCCGCCACTGTCGCGCCCAGTCCGTCAGGCAGACCGCCTTCACTTGGTCCTGGGCATACCAATGTCGTGCCACTGTCGCGCCCAGTCCGTCAGACAGACCGCCTTCACTTGGTCCTGGGCATACCAATGTCGTGCCACTGTCGCGCCCAGTCCGTCAGGCAGACCGCCGCCACTGTCGCGCCCAGTCCGTCAGGCAGACCGCCTTCACTTGGTCCTGGGCATACCAATGTCGTGCTACTGTCGCGCCCAGTCCGTCAGGCAGACCGCCTTCACTTGGTCCTGGGCATACCAATGTCGTGCCACTGTCGCGCCCAGTCCGTCAGGCAGACCGCCTTCACGTGGTCCTGGGCATACCAATGTCGTGCCACTGTCGCGCCCAGTCCGTCAGGCAGACCGCCGCCACTGTCGCGCCCAGTCGGTCAGGCAGACCGCCTTCACTTGGTCCTGGGCATACCAATGTCGTGCCACTGTCACGCCCAGTCCGTCAGGCAGACCGCCGCCACTGTCGCGCCCAGTCCGTCAGGCAGACCGCCGCCACTGTCGCGCCCAGTCGGTCAGGCAGACCGCCTTCACTTGGTCCTGGGCATACCAATGTCGTGCCACTGTCACGCCCAGTCCGTCAGGCAGACCGCCGCCACTGTCGCGCCCAGTCCGTCAGGCAGACCGCCTTCACTTGGTCCTGGGCATACCAATGTCGTGCCACTGTCGCGCCCAGTCTGTCAGGCAGACCGTCTTCACTTGGTCCTGGGCATACCAATGTCGTGCCACTGTCGCGCCCAGTCCGTCAGGCAGACCGCCTTCACTTGGTCCTGGGCATACCAATGTCGTGCCACTGTCGCGCCCAGTCTGTCAGGCAGACCGTCTTCACTTGGTCCTGGGCATACCAATGTCATGCCACTGTCGCGCCCAGTCCGTCAGGCAGACCGTCTTCACTTGGTCCTGGGCATACCAATGTCGTGCCACTGTCGCGCCCAGTCCGTCAGGCAGACCGCCTTCACTTGGTCCTGGGCATACCAATGTCGTGCCACTGTCGCGCCCAGTCCGTCAGGCAGACCGCCGCCACTGTCGCGCCCAGTCGGTCAGGCAGACCGCCTTCACTTGGTCCTGGGCATACCAATGTCGTGCCACTGTCACGCCCAGTCCGTCAGGCAGACCGCCGCCACTGTCGCGCCCAGTCTGTCAGGCAGACCGCCGCCACTGTCGCGCCCAGTCGGTCAGGCAGACCGCCTTCACTTGGTCCTGGGCATACCAATGTCGTGCCACTGTCGCGCCCAGTCTGTCAGGCAGACCGTCTTCACTTGGTCCTGGGCATACCAATGTCGTGCCACTGTCGCGCCCAGTCCGTCAGGCAGACCGCCGCCACTGTCGCGCCCAGTCCGTCAGGCAGACCGCCTTCACTTGGTCCTGGGCATACCAATGTCGTGCCACTGTCGCGCCCAGTCCGTCAGGCAGACCGCCTTCACTTGGTCCTGGGCATACCAATGTCGTGCCACTGTCGCGCCCAGTCCGTCAGGCAGACCGCCTTCACTTGGTCCTGGGCATACCAATGTCGTGCCACTGTCGCGCCCAGTCCGTCAGACAGACCGCCTTCACTTGGTCCTGGGCATACCAATGTCATGCCACTGTCGCGCCCAGTCCGTCAGGCAGACCGCCGCCACTGTCGCGCCCAGTCCGTCAGGCAGACCGCCTTCACTTGGTCCTGGGCATACCAATGTCGTGCTACTGTCGCGCCCAGTCCGTCAGGCAGACCGCCTTCACTTGGTCCTGGGCATACCAATGTCGTGCCACTGTCGCGCCCAGTCCGTCAGGCAGACCGCTTTCACTTGGTCCTGGGCATACCAATGTCGTGCTACTGTCGCGCCCAGTCCGTCAGGCAGACCGCCTTCACTTGGTCCTGGGCATACCAATGTCGTGCCACTGTCGCGCCCAGTCCGTCAGACAGACCGCCTTCACTTGGTCCTGGGCATACCAATGTCGTGCTACTGTCGCGCCCAGTCCGTCAGGCAGACCGCCTTCACTTGGTCCTGGGCATACCAATGTCGTGCCACTGTCACGCCCAGTCCGTCAGGCAGACCGCCTTCACTTGGTCCTGGGCATACCAATGTCGTGCCACTGTCACGCCCAGTCCGTCAGACAGACCGCCTTCACTTGGTCCTGGGCATACCAATGTCGTGCCACTGTCGCGCCCAGTCCGTCAGGCAGACCGCCTTCACTGTCGCGCCCAGTCCGTCAGGCAGACCGCCTTCACTTGGTCCTGGGCATACCAATGTCACGCCCAGTCCGTCAGGCAGACCGCCTTCACTTGGTCCTGGGCATACCAATGTCGTGCCACTGTCGCGCCCAGTCCGTCAAGCAGACCGCCGCCACTTGGTCCTGGGCATACCAATGTCGTGCCACTGTCACGCCCAGTCCGTCAGGCAGACCGCCGCCACTGTCGCGCCCAGTCCGTCAGACAGACCGCCTTCACTTGGTCCTGGGCATACCAATGTCGTGCCACTGTCGCGCCCAGTCCGTCAGGCAGACCGCCGCCACTGTCGCGCCCAGTCCGTCAGGCAGACCGCCTTCACTTGGTCCTGGGCATACCAATGTCACGCCCAGTCCGTCAGGCAGACCGCCTTCACTTGGTCCTGGGCATACCAATGTCGTGCCACTGTCGCGCCCAGTCCGTCAGGCAGACCGCCGCCACTTGGTCCTGGGCATACCAATGTCGTGCCACTGTCGCGCCCAGTCCGTCAGGCAGACCGCCGCCACTGTCGCGCCCAGTCCGTCAGGCAGACCGCCTTCACTTGGTCCTGGGCATACCAATGTCACGCCCAGTCCGTCAGGCAGACCGCCTTCACTTGGTCCTGGGCATACCAATGTCGTGCCACTGTCGCGCCCAGTCCGTCAGGCAGACCGCCGCCACTGTCGCGCCCAGTCCGTCAGGCAGACCGCCTTCACTTGGTCCTGGGCATACCAATGTCACGCCCAGTCCGTCAGGCAGACCGCCTTCACTTGGTCCTGGGCATACCAATGTCGTGCCACTGTCGCGCCCAGTCCGTCAGGCAGACCGCCGCCACTTGGTCCTGGGCATACCAATGTCGTGCCACTGTCACGCCCAGTCCGTCAGGCAGACCGCCGCCACTGTCGCGCCCAGTCCGTCAGGCAGACCGCCTTCACTTGGTCCTGGGCATACCAATGTCGTGCCACTGTCGCGCCCAGTCCGTCAGGCAGACCGCCGCCACTGTCACGCCCAGTCCGTCAGGCAGACCGCCTTCACTTGGTCCTGGGCATACCAATGTCGTGCCACTGTCGCGCCCAGTCCGTCAGGCAGACCGCTTTCACTTGGTCCTGGGCATACCAATGTCGTGCCACTGTCGCGCCCAGTCCGTCAGGCAGACCGCCGCCACTTGGTCCTGGGCATACCAATGTCGTGCCACTGTCGCGCCCAGTCCGTCAGGCAGACCGCCTTCACTTGGTCCTTGGCATACCAATATCGCGCCTAGTCCGTCAGGCAGACCGCCGCCACTGTCACGCCCAGTCCGTCAGGCAGACCGCCTTCACTTGGTCCTGGGCATACCAATGTCGTGCCACTGTCGCGCCCAGTCCGTCAGGCAGACCGCCTTCACTTGGTCCTGGGCATACCAATGTCGCGCCCAGTCCGTCAGGCAGACCGCCTTCACTTGGTCCTGGGCATACCAATGTCGTGCCACTGTCGCGCCCAGTCCGTCAGGCAGACCGCCGCCACTGTCGCGCCCAGTCCGTCAGACAGACCGCCTTCACTTGGTCCTGGGCATACCAATGTCGTGCCACTGTCGCGCCCAGTCCGTCAGGCAGACCGCCTTCACTTGGTCCTGGGCATACCAATGTCGTGCCACTGTCGCGCCCAGTCCGTCAGGCAGACCGCCGCCACTGTCACGCCCAGTCCGTCAGGCAGACCGCCTTCACTTGGTCCTGGGCATACCAATGTCGTGCCACTGTCGCGCCCAGTCCGTCAGGCAGACCGCTTTCACTTGGTCCTGGGCATACCAATGTCGTGCCACTGTCGCGCCCAGTCCGTCAGGCAGACCGCCGCCACTTGGTCCTGGGCATACCAATGTCGTGCCACTGTCGCGCCCAGTCCGTCAGGCAGACCGCCTTCACTTGGTCCTTGGCATACCAATATCGCGCCTAGTCCGTCAGGCAGACCGCCGCCACTGTCACGCCCAGTCCGTCAGGCAGACCGCCTTCACTTGGTCCTGGGCATACCAATGTCGTGCCACTGTCGCGCCCAGTCCGTCAGGCAGACCGCCTTCACTTGGTCCTGGGCATACCAATGTCGCGCCCAGTCCGTCAGGCAGACCGCCTTCACTTGGTCCTGGGCATACCAATGTCGTGCCACTGTCGCGCCCAGTCCGTCAGGCAGACCGCCGCCACTGTCGCGCCCAGTCCGTCAGACAGACCGCCTTCACTTGGTCCTGGGCATACCAATGTCGTGCCACTGTCGCGCCCAGTCCGTCAGGCAGACCGCCGCCACTGTCGCGCCCAGTCCGTCAGACAGACCGCCTTCACTTGGTCCTGGGCATACCAATGTCGTGCCACTGTCGCGCCCAGTCCGTCAGGCAGACCGCCGCCACTGTCGCGCCCAGTCCGTCAGGCAGACCGCCTTCACTTGGTCCTGGGCATACCAATGTCACGCCCAGTCCGTCAGGCAGACCGCCTTCACTTGGTCCTGGGCATACCAATGTCGTGCCACTGTCGCGCCCAGTCCGTCAGGCAGACCGCCTTCACTTGGTCCTGGGCATACCAATGTCACGCCCAGTCCGTCAGGCAGACCGCCTTCACTTGGTCCTGGGCATACCAATGTCGTGCCACTGTCGCGCCCAGTCCGTCAGGCAGACCGCCGCCACTTGGTCCTGGGCATACCAATGTCACGCCCAGTCCGTCAGGCAGACCGCCTTCACTTGGTCCTGGGCATACCAATATCGTGGCACTGTCGCGCCCAGTCCGTCAGACAGACCGCCTTCACTTGGTCCTGGGCATACCAATGTCGTGCCACTGTCACGCCCAGTCCGTCAGGCAGACCGCCGCCACTGTCGCGCCCAGTCCGTCAGGCAGACCGCCTTCACTTGGTCCTGGGCATACCAATGTCGTGCCACTGTCACGCCCAGTCCGTCAGGCAGACCGCCGCCACTGTCGCGCCCAGTCCGTCAGGCAGACCGCCTTCACTTGGTCCTGGGCATACCAATGTCGTGCCACTGTCGCGCCCAGTCCGTCAGGCAGACCGCCGCCACTGTCGCGCCCAGTCCGTCAGACAGACCGCCTTCACTTGGTCCTGGGCATACCAATGTCGTGCCACTGTCGCGCCCAGTCCGTCAGGCAGACCGCCGCCACTTGGTCCTGGGCATACCAATGTCGTGCCACTGTCGCGCCCAGTCCGTCAGGCAGACCGCCTTCACTTGGTCCTGGGCATACCAATGTCACGCCCAGTCCGTCAGGCAGACCGCCTTCACTTGGTCCTGGGCATACCAATGTCGTGCCACTGTCGCGCCCAGTCCGTCAGGCAGACCGCCGCCACTTGGTCCTGGGCATACCAATGTCACGCCCAGTCCGTCAGGCAGACCGCCTTCACTTGGTCCTGGGCATACCAATATCGTGGCACTGTCGCGCCCAGTCCGTCAGACAGACCGCCTTCACTTGGTCCTGGGCATACCAATGTCGTGCCACTGTCACGCCCAGTCCGTCAGGCAGACCGCCGCCACTGTCGCGCCCAGTCCGTCAGGCAGACCGCCTTCACTTGGTCCTGGGCATACCAATGTCGTGCCACTGTCACGCCCAGTCCGTCAGGCAGACCGCCGCCACTGTCGCGCCCAGTCCGTCAGGCAGACCGCCTTCACTTGGTCCTGGGCATACCAATGTCGTGCCACTGTCGCGCCCAGTCCGTCAGGCAGACCGCCGCCACTGTCGCGCCCAGTCCGTCAGACAGACCGCCTTCACTTGGTCCTGGGCATACCAATGTCGTGCCACTGTCGCGCCCAGTCCGTCAGGCAGACCGCCGCCACTTGGTCCTGGGCATACCAATGTCGTGCCACTGTCGCGCCCAGTCCGTCAGGCAGACCGCCTTCACTTGGTCCTGGGCATACCATTGTCGTGCCACTCGCGCCCAGTCCGTCAGGCAGACCGCCGCCACTGTCGCGCCCAGTCCGTCAGGCAGACCGCCTTCACTTGGTCCTGGGCATACCATTGTCGTGCCACTGTCGCGCCCAGTCTGGCATTATTAGTATTTATGATGGCGTATCGGCCTGTATCGGACTGTATCGGACTGTATCGGGTGTGTAGGAAGGAGCAAATTTGGTCTGGGGTTGCTCACGTGCATGTTTCGCTTGTACCGCTCAAAGTAGTTGGTTGTTGGAGTACTGTTATTTTCCGGTTTATTTTAGCGGACGTCGTTATAAGCCTCAAACTGGTGGTGCTGCGCGACCTGTCAAGTCAATATTTGTCATGTCAAATAAGCCGATCTTGTTGGTGAAATGGGACTGGGTGATAATTAATCCGTATGGGTGGTATAATTATGTATATCAATTTACGAAGGTCGGAACTTTTAAGTTGAAGGGCATGGATGAATATTATGCAGAACGGTAAATAATTATAGTAAAATCAGCATCGGGTGAAAAGCGCATTCATATGCACGATAAAAGGAAGAGGTTTCGAACACCTTTTGTATTGTCTTCAGCGTGGATCTTCAGCAGCACCCACATCTAGTGGAAGCCATTCCATAAACATCTAGAGTAGAGGGTGCTCGCTCGCTGTACAGCTAACCGAGAATATATCGCTGAGCGGCGCCTTTCTGTCCTTACTCTCGTCGCCTCTCTCCACCTGCTGTCACTGATCACTGTTTTGGCATAACGGTTCTCAAGGTTGCGAGTCTGCGCCTTCCGAGGGCGCGGTGGTGGCGCCACCTAGTCGTAGGGTGGCCGGGGGACCCCTGTCGGTGGCGCCACCACCGGGAAAAAGCGCAGCGGCTGTGCGAGATATTGTTTGTAGCTTACCAGCTTTTTACACGGCTGGTAGCTTACCGTAAGCCGAGGCTTTTTGTGAAAGTCACAATACACCAATGGCTGCACACTGAAGATTGGTCTATTTTTGATAAGGTCATATTGTGAGGGTTATCTAAATGAAAACTATCGAGGATAAATATTAGCTCTCGAGGAGCCCTTCATCAAGTGAATATCAAGCTCATATCGGTTGATTAAATGAAGTTTATTGAATTGTACATTCAGCTGTACGCACATGGTGACCCCCGAGTCGTTCTGACCCGAGCTGTATCATAGCTCTCGAGGAGCCCTTCATCAAGTGGCCACCCTGACCCGACCTGTATCTTCACAGACGACATCGAGGTTCGCTTTTTCGAGGTGCGCGACAACCGTCTATACTGGGAGGGATTCGGAGAGTTTTTACCTGCGGATGTTCACAAACAAGTGGCCATCAGCTTCAAAACGCCGCGATACGCCGACCCTGACGTGAGTACCAGCACTGAAATCTGGTGGCCAAACGGAGAACTCTGTGTAAAGTTTTGATTGTGTTCCTGATGTGTTTATAAATGTGGAGGATTTGAAGTGCTGCATTATTTCAATGTGATCTCGCCTACCATTGGTAGCAGAGAGTACCATCGGTACCTACCTGCCTGCAGAGAGCCCCCAAAATGCCACTTTTACTATCTCTAGTAGGAGTTTGTAAAGAGAGCAAGTCTAAGGGGCCCACACTTGAACAAATCCAGGTTCTATGGATTGTGTTCAAAAGTAGGATGTTCTACTTAGATGTTCGGTTTCCGTTTCCCTGCGCCTCGGTGTGCTTGCATTGAGTAAGTTGCGTGTAAGCCGTAGTCATACTACCCTGGTAACCGTGACCCGACGTTCGAGATCCCCTGGTAACCGTGACCCGACGTTCGAGCTCCCCTGGTAACCGTGACCCGACGTTCGAGCTCCCCTGGTAGCCGTGACCCGACGTTCGAGCGCCCCTGGTAACCGTGACCCGACGTTCGAGCTCCCCTGGTAACTGTGACCCGACGTTCGAGCTCCCCTGGTAACCGTGACCCGACGTGCGAGCTCCCCTGGTAACCGTGACCCGACGTTCGAGCTCCCCTGGTAACCGTGACCCGACGTTCGAGCTCCCCTGGTAACCGTGACCCGACGTTCGAGCTCCCCTGGTAACCGTGACCCGACGTTCGAGCTCCCCTGGTAACCGTGCCCCGACGTTCGAGCTCCCCTGGTAACCGTGACCCGACGTTCGAGCTCCCCTGGTAACCGTGACCCGACGTTCGAGCTCCCCTGGTAGCCATGACCCGACGTTCGAGCGCCCCTGGTAACCGTGACCCGACGTTCGAGCTCCCCTGGTAACTGTGACCCGACGTTCGAGCTCCCCTGGTAACCGTGACCCGACGTTCGAGCTCCCCTGGTAACCGTGACTCGACGTTCGAGATCCCCTGGTAACTGTCCCGTCCCGGATGTTCCAGCTTGACGCGCCGGTGCGAGTTCAAATCCAGCTGAGACGGCCCTCGGACAAACAGTACAGCGAGTCTCGCTCATTCACTCTCACACCCGTCGACTGTGGTAAGTGTGTGGCTCGACTGTGGTAAGTGTGTGGTTCGACTGTGGCAAGTGTGTGGCTCAACTGTGGCAAGTGTGTGGCTCGACTGTGGTAAGTGTGTGGCTCGACTGTGGCAAGTGTGTGGCTCAACTGTGGCAAGTGTGTGGCTCGACTGTGGTAAGTGTGTGGCTCGACTGTGGTAAGTGTGTGGCTCGGCTGTGGTAAGTGTGCGCCACGTGGCCGTGGGCTCATGGCTTTAGACAGGGGCTCTTGCGACCTGGACAACTGGTGCTGTCGGTTCCCAAGTTATTGTTAACTTGCGATCGCTTGTCAACATGATTATTCGCCAATGTCTGTGGTTATTTGTTGACTGCAGTCTTCAGGGGAGTAAGTGGTTGACTAGTAATGGTACACAACTCATAATGATTGCAGGGATTGCAGAAGATCAAGATATGCTATCAATGAAGGCAAATGACTTGATCAGCTAATCCAAGTTATGTTTAGCAACGTTATCATGGTGATTGGAAGTAGTGACATTGTATCTTCTTCCCGCAGACGGCATTGAGGAGAAGAAACGGAAGATGTCACGCAACTCGGATCGTCTGCATCGGTTTCTAGCCGAAAACCTCGCAGACGGCGAAGGTGAGTGTCCGCTGTACCGTTTCCCTTCCAGCGGCGGCCGCGGTGGGCGAGGCTGGCTTTTCCCAGCGTTCCGAGAACTCATCATGACGGGTGGGTTTGGTCCGATAGCGGGCGCCTCAGGGCCGCCGACTGTTGCCAGGCGGGTTAATATGTTGATGCTGGGCGGGTTAATCTGTTGCTGCTGGGCGGGTTCGCCTGTTGCTGCTGGGCGGGTTCGCCTGTTGCTGCTGGGCGGGGTCGTCCGTTGCTGCTGGGCGGGTTCGTCTGTTGCTGCTGGGCGGGTTCGTCTGTTGCTGCTGGGCGGGTTCGTCTGTTGCTGCTGGGCGGGTTCGCCTGTTGCTGCTGGGCGGGTTAATCTGTTATTACTGGGCGGGTTAATCTGTTAATGCTGGGCGGGTTAATCTGTTGCTGCTGGGCGGGTCCGCCTGTTGCTGCTGGGCGGGGTCGTCCGTTGCTGCTGGGCGGGTTCGTCTGTTGCTGCTGGGCGGGTTCGCCTGTTGCTGCTGGGCGGGTTCGTCTGTTGCTGCTGGGCGGGTTCGCCTGTTGCTGCTGGGCGGGTTAATCTGTTGCTGCTGAGCGGGTTTGTCTGTTGCTGCTGGGCGGGTTAATCTGTCGCTGCTGGGCGGGTTAATCTGTTCCTGCTGGGCGGGTTCGTCTGTTGCTGCTGGGCGGGTTAATCTGTTGCTGCTGGGCGGGTTAATATGTTGCTGCTGAGCGGGGTCGTCTGTTCCTGCTGGGCGGGTTAATCTGTTGCTGCTGGGCGGGTTTATCTGTTGTTACTGGGCGGGTTAATCTGTTGCTGCTGAGCGGGTTCGTCTGTTGCTGCTGGGCGGGTTAATATGTTACTGCTGAGCGGGTTCGTCTGTTGCTGCTGGGCGGGTTAATCTGTTGCTGCTGGGCGGGTTTGTCTGTTGTTGCTGGGCGGGTCAATCTGTTGTTGCTGAGCAGGTTCGTCTGTTGCTGCTGGGCGGGTTAATATGTTGCTGCTGAGCGGGTTCGTCTGTTGCTGCTGGGAGGGTTCGTCTGTTGCTGCTGAGCGGGTTCGTTTGTTGCTGCTGGGCGGGTTCGTCTGTTGCTGCTGAGCGGGTTCGTCTGTTGCTGCTGGGCGGGTTAATCTGTTGCTGCTGAGCGGGTTCGTCTGTTGCAGCTGGGCGGGTTCGTCTGTTGCTGCTGGGCGGGTTTGTCTGTTGCTGCTGAGCGGGTTAATCTGTTGCTGCTGGGCGGGTTAATCTGTTGCTGCTGGGCGGGTTAATATGTTGCTGCTGAGCGCGTTAATCTGTTGCTGCTGGGCGGGTTAATATGTTGCTGCTGAGCGGGTTTGTCTGTTGCTGCTGGGCGGGTTAATATGTTGCTGCTGGGCGGGTTAATCTGTTGCTGCTGGGCGGGTTAATCTGTTGCTGCTGGGCGGGTTAATCTGTTATTGCTGGGCGGGGTAATATGTTGCTGCTGGGCGGGTTTGTCTGTTGTTGCTGTTGTGTGGGCTGTTGCCGCCATGACAGCGGCGGCAACAGCAGAGACTCCACGCGATGGTTAACGTCCCGGATGTGTCCCGGCCACTCTCTCGGTCGTCCTCCCACGTGGGTGTTAGGTCGGTCGCGGTGCGGAATCCCACTCCAGCACGGGCCGGCCAGCCGTCTCCCGAACCGACTGGGCCGGTTGATTCGGCGCGGGCTTCCCGCGTGAGTGTCCGCTTTCGCCCGGTGTCGCCGCCCAAACCGGTTCTGAGCGGCGGCGGCGGCGGCGGCAGCCCGGGCCGCCCCAGCCACCGACCGGTCGGCGGCCGCGCGCGCGGCCTTCCCCACCTCGGCGCGGCCTTCGGGAGGATGTCCGGCCGCCGCCGCCAGTGACTGTCGCCGATATCCGGTGCTGGGAGCTTCCCCGGTCGCTTGCGGTTGTGAATATCGACCGCGCGTGAGGTGGGGATTGGGTGGGTGGCGGCGGCTCCAGCCTTGCTCGGTGATGAGTTGAGCAGATAGCGGCGCTGTGCCGTGGGCGCAGACCGGTGCGACACCGGCCGGAGTGGGGAATTCCAGAGTGACCGGTCGGTCGCGCATCATAGGGATGTTTCCAGGATGTGGGCAGGCGATGTTTACGCCGGGGAGGAATGCGTCTGCATGATCGATGACGCACGAGGAGCGTGGTGACGACAAAAATAGACACAGCTGGCCAAAATAGTCCCAAGCAAGCATCGGTCGGGATTATTGTGAGGGAGAATTTGGATTTCTGTGAAACATGAGTTCAGAGGCTTGTGAAATTACAACGCGTCTCTGCGAGCCCGGCTGACCATTACTGTATATTCGGGATTAGTAGCCGTTTGTTCTCTGCGTCGTTTTCAGGTCAGCATTCGTTTGATGCCGGCGGCGCCCGACCCAAGATGAAGGCAGCCTCGCGGCACCGACTGAAGCATATTAAGCCGGAACCAATCGGTAAGAGCCTCCTCCAGAGTGCCCCGTCTCGTCTCCTTGGCTGCTCTGGGTCGCTGGTCGGACTGTGTTGTCTGAACAGGTTTTGTGCCCCAACTCCCATGCTTTCACCCTGTGGATTGTCCGGATGGTGGAATGGAAATGTGGGGTCAGTAGGTCTTGCTTGTGAAAATATATTGCATTTATTGTGAATGTGTCACTAGTGTAGAACAGCTGATGAGGTTTCTTTCAAACGACTTACCGATCAGTTGAAGTTGAGTTTGATTTATATGGGGATCAGTTGATTTGCCTACAGAAGGTAGATTGAAACGTTGAAATTAATTGACATGTACTCTTTCTCTGGTTTATCGATTCTATAAGTATGTGTCACTCTCGCTGTGGTGCCTGCCTACCTGTCTGACCCATTCTGTCTCGCTGTCTCCACTCCACACTCTCCGCAGTACCGCCCTTCTAAACCCGCCCTCTCCCCGCAAACTCGCGTCCCGCCCTGTCCCGAGCTTCTTGATTTACCGGCGCCGCGGGCTGCGACGCCGGTAAATCTATGGGTTCCTCAGTACCGCCCTCCTAAACCCGCCCTCTCCCCGCAAACTCGCGGTGTATTACTGACCGTCTGACCCCCACCCCCTTCTCTCCCCGCAGACCCGGTACCAGAGCCGATGTACCCTGGCGGAGACATCCCTGCGCAGGGCATCGTCTCCCCGACCAGCATGTCCGGAGGCGGCATCGTCCGCCAGCCGACCGCCTACGAGCTGCAGCAGCGGACGGCGTACGCGGCCCGGCTCGGCGCGCCGACTGCTGCTGATCTGGTGAAGCAGGAGTATCCGGCCATGTACCCGGGAGGAGCGCAGAGGGCAGCACGATCGCCACAGCAGCCGTCAGTGGCGCCGGCATCCCCGCTAGGCGCCGCAGCAGCGCCACCCAGCGGGGCACATCAGCTGCTTGATCTCGACACACAGAGGCCAGTCAGCTCATCCAACATAGAGCTGGATCTTAGCCAGCTGAATTCAGCCGACCTCAACATGCTCAACTTCCCGCCCGAGTCTGAGGCAAACCACCAAGCCATTGAGGGGCATCTGTCCAACAACCTGTCGCAGAGTCTCAACTTCCTGGACATGCCGCCGCCTCAGGCGGTGCCGGCCGAGGAGAGACCTGACGCGCAGATGGACAGCTTCACGAGGAACACCATCAGCGAGCTCGAGTTCCTCAACCAGCTGAGCAAGAAGTGAGCGACGCGGCGGAGGGCGGGGCGAGCGACGCGGCGCGTGGCTGATCTCACAGTGAGAGGTGCGCGGGTTAGGTGAGAATGCGCGTCTTGCGTGGTGTGATAGGGAGTCGGGCCGGTGAGAAACTGTGCGACGGTGAGCGCTTTCGACGAAGAAGTACCTTGAGGATGTGAATATTTGAAGTCCTTATTGGACAAGTGCGGCATGCGCGGTATGCATGATTGAGGGCTTTATAAATATGCAACCTGTTTGAAGAGCTTTACATGTGTAAGTGAGCCGCCGCGGCAGTGGAGGACAGTGGAGGACAGTGGAGGACAGTGGAGGACAGTGGAGGACAGTGGAGGACAGTGGAGGACAGTGGAGGACAGTGGAGGACAGTGGAGGACAGTGGAGGACAGTGGAGGACAGTGGAGGAGGACAGTGGGGTGGAGACAGCGGACGGGCCGGACCGGGGCGAAACATTGGCTGTGCTACGGACGAGTTCATACATACGGGCTGAAAAGAGCGGGTTACAGCAAGGCTTGTGAACGAAGTGCTCGACAATATTGGGCTATCGGTTTGACCGTTAGTCTCGCTGTGTTTGTCATGTTGGTGCGGGCATAGCCACGGTTATAGAGAAGGTTTATCAGCATCTGGCGGGCCTGCGTCTCTCGGAGTCAGTGGCTAAAAATTATTGCAATACGCGGTTTTCGCATAGTTCTCGGAATCATGTTGGAGGAAACATCTCCCTAGATCTCCAATGAGGGCACTGCCAGTGCGGAGAGTCAGCTTTAGTTAAGTGAAATGTGAGCTGGGACGGGTCGAAGCAAGGCTTGTGACAAGTCTGGTAGGCGCCGCGGCGAATTCTCGCCGCCGGGGTCTCGCGGTAGTCTGTTATCGAATACCCCGTGTAGGTTCGGACATTCGCCGACATGCTGTAGACCTGGTCGCGTCGCGACGTATTTTACGATTTTTGACGACAGAGCACCCCGGACTCGGTCTGCCGACGTGTCGACATTCGTCATCTGATGTCGGTCTAGTGTTCTTGGAGCGCTGTGGCACGCATTATGTTGGCCGCCCGCCATCCGAATTGCTGCGTGTGGTATAGTAGGCGATCGTTGCTGGCCGGTGTCTGTGACGCTTTGGTTGATGCTTTGTGATGTACGCTATTCAGCGTTTCCATACGACCCTTGCGGTGGTGACCGCGGCACGCACGTGCGGCTGTTTCTGCCGCGCGGCGCTGTATTTTATAGCTTGTTGACTTGCGGTGTTACGGACCGGTCAGACCGCGCGCGCGGCTGCTGCTGCGAGCGTTGGGTCTGTCCCGCGTCTGAGGGTCTTCTGAATTTTATACGCACTATCCATCACCATCTGCCATCTGTCCTTCGCGAGTGTGCGAGGTGGTGGTGCCGTTCTCGGTATCGGGACCTGCGGCGATGCCGGAGCGCGGTGCTGGGACTGCGGGATCTGCATGTGAAGGCGCGCTTTCGGTGTTGCCAGCGCTGTTGCCACGGCATCGGTCATCACCCATCTCACCCGCGTTTGCGCTAATTACCCTCGCCCTACGGGATCTGTTTTCACCTTCGCCCTACGGGGAGGGCGACAGCCCCCCCCCCCCCCCTGTAACTTACAACCAAGCAACTTAGAGCAATGCGGTAAGAACCAGCATGTTGCCTGTCATGAGAGGAATCTAACAGTATGCGATTTTTAGGTTTCAGGTCAACGGGTGACTTCCAGGTCAAGTGAATGACCTCGGATTTACCACGTCCAGAACAGCGATTTTGCTCTTCAGAAAACCTCAAAATTAGAAATGGATAAATGTAAATAAAAAGGGCATGTTCCTAGACCAGTTTTTGGCTCAGAAATACAAAATATGAATTATTAATATTAATTAAATGAAATATTAACAAAATGACAGCATCAGTTTCTTACATTTGGGAGCCATCACTTAGTCAAAAATAAAGATATTGCTTTGATATTTTGTATGGGCATTGTCCATACTCAGTTCTCTCACATATATTCGGGTTTTTCTAACATCTTTGAAAATTTTGATTTGGTGGGGATTTAAACAAAATCATTTTTATTTTTATTTTAAGGGTCAAAAACCCAAAATTTTGCAAATTCGAGATTGTCATTTTAAAGAGAATGTAATTTTGTATCTTTGGTGAATTGAGTTTGCAAATTCCTTTAAAACTCTGTTTTCTACAATTTTTCTAATATTTATCTTTTTTCCACCAACATGACGTCATCAAACATGATTATCTCCCAAACTACTTATCCAATTTCAATTAAATCTTTACAGCATACGTATAATTGTTGTAAACTCGGCTACCGAAAATTTCAGCAAGATACGCCGCACGTGTAAAAAGCTATATAAGAAAAAACCTCTGGGAGGGGGCTGTCATGCCCCCCCCCCCCCCCCTAGGGTGAGGGTTAATCACGCATTTTGGTCGTTTGTTACGCCAGTGAGTGGCAATGAATACATGTTTCGCCTGTAGCGTGGACGTTTTATATGTGGAATGATACAATGAGCGACCGTTGATCAGGGTGCGATCGGCAACACGACGAATTGGTCGGTTATCCATGGTATCACCGAATATTCGCTCAGTTTGCGTTCGGCAACACGACGAATCAGCAAACGAGCGAATTCGCCTGACGAATCGCTCTGTGGAACACGAATTTTCAAACCAGTCGTCGGGAGGGCTAGTTGCTGTTACAGAACGCAACAGAAAGCGAATTCGTCGTGCTGCACCGGTCTGGTAGTCGAACTGCACGGCCGTGTCTGCGGCTGTGGGTGAACTGCGTTGTATACCTAGGGTGTCGATGGGGTGTCTCAAGTACCGTCGTTAGGTTTTCTGGGACGGAAGGGGACAAAAACCCGACGGGAGGAATCCGATTTATGAGATACTACCTATCTCCGGACCAGGAACAAAAACATTACTGAGGACAAATTCGTCTCGTCTTCAGGGGCGGATCCAGGGGGCAAGGGGCCATGACCCCCCCCCCCCCCCCATAAAGGTCCTGAAACCATGATCCTCCCTAAAAAAAACGGCCGGCCGGACGTATAGAGACGGACGGATGACGGCCCGCTTTATACCCCCCCCCCCCCCCCTCCAGTCAACAACTTATCGCAGACGGCGGACGGCCTGCTACTCCCCCCCCCCCCTCATGGGCGTTGGAGGTGGGGGACATATATTTCAAAATGTCTGTCCCCCCCCCCCCCTCCAGTCTACAACTTCTCGCAGACGGCTGACGGCCTGCTACTCCCCCCCCCCCCCCCCCTCATGGGCGTTGGGGGCGGGGGGACACGTCCACCCCCCCCCCCCCCAACATTTTCAGATTTTAGCATTACGACTATGGGCGTTGCATGGAAAGAAAGATTTCAAAATGTATCTGTCCCCCTCCCCCGCCCCCCCCCCCCCCAGCTCAACAACTTTTTGGAAATACCCACTGGATTTTTGCCCCCTCCCCCCGCAAAAAAAAAAACGCTGCTAGATCTGCCCTTGCTCGTCTTCCGCTTCCTGCGTTTGGGCTGTCCATTCTGGCACGGACTGGTACAAACGGTATTTCTGTTGCCTTGGTACAAACCAAGTCTATATTATAAGGAGTACCAACCATATATTTATTCCATCACCTAAAATAACTTAAAATCACCGAATTGTTTATCCATCACCGTTTTGACGAATTCTTCACCGAAATGACTTAAACATCACCTTTTTCTGATATTACCGAAATTACTGATATGACACCGAAATGACTTAACCCTCGCCCTACGGGGGGGGGGGGCTGACAGGCCCCCACCCCCTGAGGTTTTTCTTGAATAACATTTTACACATGCGGTGCATCTTGCTGAAATTCTTGGTAGCTGAGTTTACACCAATTATACGTAGGGTATAAACATTTAATTGAAATTAGTTGAGTAGTTTGGGAGATAATCATGTTTTGATGACGTCATGTTGATAAAAAATGAGAAATATTGGGAAAATCGTAGAAAACAGAGTTTTAAAACAAATTGCAAACGCAATTCACCAAAGATACAAAATGGCATTCTCTTTAAAATGGCAATCTCGGATGGTCAAAATTTTGGGTTTTGACCCCTAAAATAAAATAAAAACTGATTTTGGGGAAAACCCCCCACAAAATCAAAAATTTCAAAGATATTAGAAAAACCGGAGTATATGTGAGAGAACTGAGTATGGACAATACCCATACCAAATTTCAAAGCAATATGTTCATTTTTGACTGAGTGCTCTCTAAGTTGAAGAAACTGATGGAAGTCATTTTTTTAATAACTTTTTTTGACTTTTTTGACAAGATATGAGCAAATAATGACCTTTTTGTAGTTTTGAGCCAAAACTGGTCTAGGAACATGCCTTTTTATTTACATTTATCAATTTCTAATTTTGAGGTTTTCTGAAGAGCAAAATCGCTGTTCTGGACGTGGTAAATCCGAGGTCATTCACTTGACCTGGAAGGTCACCTGTTGATCTGAAACATAAAAATCGCATACTGTTAGATTCCTCTCATGATAGGCAACATGCTGGTTCTTACCGCATTGCTCTAAGTTGCTTGGTTTGGAAGTTAACAGGGGCTGTCAGGCCCCCCCCCCCCCCCTCCCGTAGGGCGAAGGTGAAAAAAGCTCCCGTAGGGCGAGGGTTAAGACATCACCGAAATGACTTAAAACATCACGGGATTGACTTGACCCATCACCGAAATTACTTGCAGCACTGATTCTAATATGTACTACGCTGGGCAGCAACGGAGTGAGTGAACGGGCAGTGGACACTGGCCGTGGCAGACTGACGGGCGGCCTGGTGTGGCAATACAAATTAGAATAACATAATTGAACCTGACCAACCTTTACAGCAATCACGGCCGCAGGGACCCACGTTTAGAACGCTCCGCTCGCTGTGCTGCGGCCCTACCGGGGGAGTGGGCTGTCGCCCCCTCCCCCCGGACCCCCAAGACCATCTCGTAGACAACTAGTTACAATATTTACTATATTCGAAAATTGACCTGTCCTGTGCTCAGGTCAAGGTCAGATCAAGTTCAAATTTTACATCAATCAACGTGTCTTGACGAGCGAAACACAATGTTGATAACTCCATTACTCTACCTTCATTTGTCAAATAGTTATTGAAGAAAAGAAAAGAAAACACGTAACCTCTTGGGTCACCTGAGTTGACCTCGTAGAGGTCAAATAACAAAAATGTGACTTGGATCTTAGCATTTGGCACAAGAATGGTGTAGGCACCTGGTGAAAACTGGTCAAATTTAAGCGTTTTCTGTGGATTTATACGTGTTTTCATTTTCTCCACTTACTTATAATGGAAGTTTACCAAATCGAATTGACCTTAGGTCACCGATGTTACAAATTCGAGATATACGAATTGTAAGTACTTATGGGCTTAATGAATCCTGCGAGTTTCAAACCGCTCGATCGATCACATTGGTACGACCACAAACTTTCAAAAACTTGCTTGGAGGTGGGATCACTTAGCATGACTTGTTGACCTGACCTGAGATGACTCGAGATAAGAAATGGCACACAATTTGGGTGATTGTTCCCCAAAGAGTTACGCCAAGTTTGGCGGCGCTGCGGGTCGACGTTTTCCAATATTTACGAAAACCTCAGGGGACGGATATCCACCCCCAAGTCGGAGCGCGTGTTAATACATGGTGCCAACAGGGATCAGTTGCCGCAATTTTTTGGGGGGGATCAGACTAAGAACTTATCAGTCAATCTACGCATAGGTTCTGTTGGACATGGGCCTGTACGACGTTTTTTGTTGCGACTATTGAGGGGCCCGGCAAAATATAGTGGCCCAAATCCGAGGATATACCATTTCGCGCCATTGTTTTGGGAGGGGGGTGGTTTTGATCGAGGGGCCCCTCGGGATGCTGTGCCCTCCCCCTCCCATTGACGAAGGTCTGTCTGTGCCCCTGGATCTAACCTTAGGTCACCGATATTAGAAATCCAAGATAAACGAATTGTTACTTATGGCCTTTTTACTTATTACTTATGGCCTTTTTAAGTCCTGTGAGTTTGAAACTGCTCGGTCAATCCCTGTGGCTTTGGCACGACTTTCAAAAACTTGCTTGGAGGTGGGGTCACTTACATGACCTGTTGACCTGACCTGAGATGACTCGAGATACAAAATTACACAAAATGTGGATAATTGATGCCCGAAGAGCTATGCTAAGTTTGATGGCGCTACACACCGCCGTTTTCCCAATATTTACGAAAACCTCAGGTGGGCGGGTATCCGCAACCCACGTCGGTGCGCGTGTTAATACTTCGCATGGTGCCAAAGGGAGTCAGTTGCCGCACATTATTTTGTATCAGACCACGTACTTATCAGTCAATCTACGCATGGGGTCTGTTCAACATGGGTCTGTCCGACGTTTTTGTTCTCGATAATTTAGGACCCCTGCAAAATATAGAGGCCTAAATCCGACGAGATACCATTTCGCGTTTTTTTGGGGGGGCCTTTGGCCGAGGGGGCACTCTGGGGATGCTGTGCCCCCCTTGCCGAAGGTCTGGCTGCGCCCCTGCGTAAACCAGAACTGTTGAATATTCACTTGCCTTTGAAGCTGTCGTAATTATAATTATTAAGCTGTCGTAATTATCCCTTCCTCACAGATAGGATACGTTTGTTCAGATGGCCAAATATACTTATATTTTCGAAAACACCACTCCAAACGCTACCCAAACTTGATAACATACCGGATGCTAAGAACGTCCGTGAAGTTAGCGACTTATTCAGCAACGGATTCAGATTTGGCCCAAACCCCGGCCCAATGTCAATTCCTGCACGCTGATCACGAATATGACCTTCATTTTCCTGTTCAAGGTCGAATCTTAAAGGTCGAATTTGAGGTCAAAGGACCGCATAACATACCGCATAACGTCCCGTATTAACCCGATTCCAGGGTAAAAAGTCCGAAGATAAAAAGCAGAGGTGAAAAAAAGTGTCAGCCTGTCACCGACGAAGGGTCAGGCTGACTCATTTTTTTCCATTTTTCACCATTGCATTAATACAATTTTGTTAGTCATGACGGTCAAAAAAGGCTCCTTAAAATCATCGATAACAATAAACAAGCCTATGTCGGTGCCAACACAAAATAATATGCCATAGGCCACATGTAAGTTATTCGGAAACATCCTAAAACATAAGTAAATGGTTATTTCTTACTTCTCACAAAAAAAGCCGACCAACGCATTCGACATAATTAAAAACTACTTTGAAACTAATTTGTAAACCCGAACTTCAAAATATGTTTTCAACGCCACTGACTAGCAACAATGTTATGTACAGCAGGTGTCTCTAGTAAGGTGTCTGGCAACGCATTTTGGTAAGAATTACGAAAACAGACAAATGATTTCAGTCCAGTAGACAAATAGACTAGTCATGTAATTACACAACTAGTCATGTAATTACACAATAGGCAAAATTTCGTCACGTAAAGAGCTAGAGAGGCGAGGACTGGTCTTTATTGGTAAGTGAAGATGGCACACTTCGGCGACGATACATTTTTGTGCCTCGTTATCACCGTACCCTCGAGGGCCTGTCGCACGTTGGACGATTGCCGGACAAAATTGAAACCGGACTTTCGTTGTACAGCGCATATGAGGGCATCTGCATGGAACGGATCCGGTCCGTTCCACCGAACCTGCAGCTCCTTTGCCGCATTGGTGTGGTCCATCTGGCGGTGCACACCGAACACCTCTTGCACTGCACTCGCCATGCTCTCCACCACGCTCTCAGTTGGATGGATCATCCAAAGGCGGCACACCAGGTCTATGTACCTACGTACCTCGGGAACACTGGTCTGGCTCTTCCACAGTACCTTGAGGAGTGCCTGGTTGCTCATATTCTGGTCGCAGCGATGAAGCACGGCGATGGCGGCCTTTACTTCTTGTGTTGACGTTCGACATGACGCCGGAATGATGCGGCGAGCCACAAGACGGTCGACTGCTTTTTGGATAGCGTCGGCCGTATGGGATGGGCTCGACGCGCTGGATCGGTGGCGCTCGAGGTTAGCCACCTCCTTGACGTCGAGCATGGCACCCATCAGCGACTGGTTGTCGGTGCCCATCGTTGAGCCGGCAGAGTTCAAACCATTCCGCCTGTGACGCAGATGTCGCGCCATAATCTGGCAGAACTCGATGGCGTCCGCTGCCTGAAAGAATGTAAAACAAAGAATGAGTATGTAACTTACCACCCGCTTCTACTCTGTGCCCATACGATGCCCAGGACTAATAAGCTACAAAAACAGCTGAAGAAGAAATAATGAGTAAACGTGCATATTTCTATATAATCCAACGATGTAGGTTGACATACAGCATACGTCATAACTGCATGTTATATGGTCACTAAGCACAATTTAACGACAAACATTGATGTAATATTTTACGTTATCGCAATACAGAAAAACATGATTATACCGATATGCGAATACTGAAGTTCAGTTTAGTTTACAGCCATGCGAATACTTTAGTTCAGGTGCAGCTGCAAACTGACATCAAATCACACATTATCACTTGTTAACAAAACTGTCAAAACTAAGTATGATGATTTTGGCAATACAGCAATACGCAACACCCAAATATTAACTTTCTTGGCTTCCATGATTTCCGAAAAAATGACAAGGTTAAAAACGAACAATATTTTCAGGTGAAACACGAACAGCTTCTCAAAACTGGACCAATGTCAAATGCAGGACTGTTGGTAAACATAAAAATACAGCAGCTGATAGACATGTGCTTACCACTGCTTTGTCCTGTGCATGGAAAGACAGCGTAGGCCAGGTGTCGTTCATGTCCGCCTGGGGTCGCACTTCGTCGACGGCCGCTTCTTGAAGGACGTCAGCCATTTGACGCAGACGGATGATCGCACGGCCGAATTCGGCCATTCCCTCCCACGGCAGATTCTGCACGTTTTGCAGCGCCCGGCTTCCATCAGCCAACACCAGATAGATGTCGTGCAGTGAGGCTACTCTTGCGACAAAGCGAGCATCTGTGGATATGTCATTTGATTACGAAGCGCTTTAGAATGCACTAATGCCACAGTATTATTTATCAAACACAGTCCTTACCCACAACTGCGAACGAATTCTTCCCCACGCTTAATGCAACGCATGCATTATTCGTTATCGTCATACATCCAACATGAATCAAAACAGAGCAAAGCTTACAGACGACCAGAGTTGATATAATGTTATATAAATGAGACACGTCTAGCTATCAAACCATGTAAGACAAATCAGTATGGACAAGTACATATTGAAATGGTATGTGTGCGTGTGCGCGTACGGGAGTACGTGGGTGCGTGCGTGCGTATGTGTGTTTGTGTGCAAATAAGGTAGCCTTATTAAGTACCCACCTCGCAAGACTTGCAGGTCCTCCTTCAGCTCTCGCAAG
>JAXIVJ010011706.1:37500-42707 GCA_036785665.1 Chirona hameri | reverse complement strand
ACATCATCATCAGCAACATCATCATCATCATCATCATCATCATCATCATCATCATCATCATCATCATCATCATCATCATCATCATCATCATCATCATCATCATCATCATCATCATCATCATCATCATCATCATCATCATCATCATCATCATCATCATCATCATCATCATCATCATTATCATCATCATGCCCGGAGGCGGTGTTGTACCGCCTCCGGGCATACCACACCGCCTCCGGGCATACAACACCGCCTCCGGGAATACTACACCGCCTCCGGGCATACCACACCGCCTCCGGGCATACAACACCGCCTCCGGGCATACTACACCGCCTCCGGGCATACTACACCGCCTCCGGGCATACAACACCGGCCTCCGGGCATACAACACCGCCTCCGGGCATACCACACCGCCTCCGGGCATACAACACCGCCTCCGGGCATACAACACCGCAAACGGGCATACCACACCGTCTCACGTCATCATCAGCAACATCATCAGCAACATCATCAGCAACATCATCAGCAACATCACCAGCAACATCATCAGCAACATCATCAGCAACATCATCAGCAACATCATCATCAACATCATCATCAACATCATCTTTAACATCATCATCAACATCAACATCATCATCAACATCATCATCAACATCATCATCAACATCGTCATCAACATCATCATCAACATCATCATCAACATCATCATCAACATCATCATCAACATCATCAGCAACATCATCAGCAACATCATCAGCAACATCATCAGCAACATCATCAACAACATCATCATCAGCAACATCATCATCAGCAACATCTCATCAGCCACATCATCATCATCATCATCATCATCATCATCATCATCATCATCATCATCATCATCATCATCATCATCATCATCATCATCATCATCATCATCATCATCATCATCATCATCATCATCATCATCATCATCATCATCATCATCATCATCATCATCATCATCATCTCATCATCATCATCATCATCATCATCATCATGCCCGGAGGCGGTGTTGTACCGCCTCCGGGCATACCACACCGCCTCCGGGCATACAACACCGCCTCCGGCATACTACACCGCCTCCGGGCATACCACACCGCCTCCAGGCATACAACACCGCCTCCGGGCATACTACACCGCCTCCGGGCATACCACACCGCCTCCGGGCATACAACACCGCCTCCGGGCATACTGCACCGTCTCCGGGCATACCACACCGCCTCCGGGCATACAACACCGCCTCCGGGCATACTACACCGCCTCCGGGCATACCAGACCGCCTCAGGGCATACAACACCGCCTCCGGGCATACAACACCGCCTCGGGCATACCACACCGCCTCCGGGCATACCACACCGTCTCACGTCATCATCAGCAACATCATCAGCAACATCATCAGCAACATGTTTTTGAGTGCGTGGTGAAACTGTATATAGTGAGTTTATACCGATCTGGACAGTGATCAGCGTTCGTCATCAGCTGATCAACAAACAACACACATGCATCGGGGACATAGCTCGGCTGCTGGTCCTGCTCGCAGTGGTGCGCGTACTCACCATCGTGGCCTGCCCGGCCCCAGCACCACCGCCGAGGCCGGTGAGGAATCGTGAAGCCGACGGCCAGCTGAGACACTTCACTACCCGCCGAACCAGCAGCATCCGAGACCAAGTCGCGAAACCCCACCTAACGTCACCTGTGAATTTGAACCCGACCGTGGAACCTATCCGCCGGGCGCCCGTTAGCGGCGAGCGCCCGAGCCCCAGGGACGACCGCGAGTGCTCTGCCCGTGACCCACGGGGTAACCGGCGGACCGCCCGCGCACCCGCCGCCGCTGCCGCCGGCACCCTGGCTCCAAGGTCACAGCGGTGTTTCTATGCCGCTGCGTCCGCCTACCGACTGCCCCGCCCCCCGCGCCCCGCGCCGCCGCCCCGGCCCGCGTGCCCGCGCCGAAGCGCACCGGCGGCCGCCGCCCCCAGCGCCGCGGCGCCCGGGGTAGACGTGGGCGTGGCAAACAAAACATCGAAGCGGCGACTCCACTCTCCGGCCAGCGTGCTAACACCGGACTGCTGGTCGGCGCCCTGAATATACAAAGCATGAAGCCCTAGCTACTGGAGCTGTCCGACGATCTAAGCCGCCACGACTACGACGTTCTCCTGATGCAGGAGACATGGTTGCGCCCAAGCACCCCAAACCGACTGCTCGTCTTACCCGGCTACAAGATCAGCCGAGTTGATCGACCCGATAGCAGCGGCTACGGTGGGGTCGCCATCGTTACGAAAACCAACATCACCTCAGTAGCGTTGAAGCCAAGCGCCGCTCCGCACCCTGGCAGCCAGCTGGAGTCCCAGTGGGCGCTCCTCAAGCTGGATCACAACCGCCAGTTAATCGTCTGCCCCATCTACCGACCACCCCGCCACACTGACGGCTCTCTGCGTGCCGACTTTGCCGACCTGGAAAATCAGCTACAGCGAGTGTGATCGACCATCCCAAGGTACCCTTTATCATCTGTGGTGACCTGAACTGTGACCAACTAAAAGACCATAGTTTTCGTGCGGGCCAATATCTCCGTGATTTTCTATCTGACTACTCTCTGGATCAACTTGTAAATGTGCCCACCTATACTTCGGGATCACTCTTAGACGTCTGCATCGCTAAAAATAAGGAGCTCGTTCTTGATTGTCGTGTGAACCACTGTCATTATAGCCCACATAAATTCGTCCACGTAGAAATTGACGTCCCTAAACAACGTAAAAACCCTACCGTCATCCAATCCCGCTCTTTTAACCGAGTAGATGTCGAGGCCCTCCACCACGACCTGATGTCCGCTGATTGGGATGATGTGTTCAGTGCCGGGACCGTTGATGATATGTGGAACGCGTTTTTGGCCCTATTTTTACCCATTTATGACGACCACGCGCCTCTAAAAAACGTGACTATCCGTAACCCCACCGCTCCTCCCGTCTCGTCTGCCACCCGTCAAACCATGGACCAGCGCCGCGCTGCGCTGCGGCAATTCGGTCGAACATCGGAAAATTACAAAGATCTCAACCGTTCCGTCCGTGCGGCGGTGCGAAGCGACCGACGTATCCAAATTCAAAGGGAGATCAGCGAGCGTGGTCCGAACAAAGTGTGGCAATGTTTACGGACAGTAGTGGCCGGCAAAAAGGACAGCCAGTGTGTCCAACCAGACGTGCCCGCTGACGATCTAAATTCTTTTTTCGTATCCGTTGGTCCAAATATCGCCTCTGAAATCCGTAACCAGACCGCAGTACCTCAGTTAGTTGTCCGCCTCCCTCGTGTCGGTGCCTGCGGTTTTAAACCTAGAGCGATAACGATTGGGGAACTCGGTTGCACAGTTTTCAGCATGCGTAACTCAGCCGCCTGCGGTACTGACGGTGTGTGCATCCGCATGCTGAAAACTGGCTTCCCAGCCACCGGCGACATCATCCTGCATATTATCAATACATGCATCACGAAATCAGACATCCCCGCTCAATGGAAGCATTCTATAGTTCATCCCATCTTCAAGTCTGGCAATCCATCTGACCCCACCAACTTTAGACCCATCTCATTGGTTCCTGTCATCATGAAGGTTGTAGAGCGCGTTATCCATCAGCAGCTCTATAACTACCTCTCTCAAAATCATCTCCTGGCCTGCACCCAACACGGTTTCCGCCCCCGGCACTCCACTGAAACTGCGCTTCTATCTGTAACGGACCGTATCCTCGCCGCCACCGACAGGGGGGAAATCTCAATGCTCTGCCTTATCGATCTTAGTAAATGTTTCGACGTGATAGACCACAAACTATTGGTAACTAAATTAGCAGCGCACGGCATTGACATCTCCTGGTTTGCTGCCTATCTTCAGGGACACACACAGAGTGTCTCCCTGAAGGACGGGTCCGGAAGCCGTGTACTGTCGCGTCCTCTCCCCAATACTATGGGTGTGTTCCAAGGCTCCGCACTGGGCCCCCTGCTTTTCACAGTGTTCTCTAATGACCTTTCTTTGTGCTCTGACGACGCCTCAGTCATCCAGTACGCCGATGACACCCAACTGTTGTTGAGTGGTCCGCCAAACAACCTCAGTAGACTCATCTCGCGCATGGAAGTTTCTCTCACTTCACTCGATGGCTGGTTTCGTGCGAACGCCCTAAAAGTTAACACCACCAAAACTCAACTAATAGTTTTCGGAAGCCGTCAAAATTTACGCAACATGGCTGACTTCACTGTCTCTTTCCGTGATTCTGAGTTAGTGCCATGTGCGCAGGTGGGGAATCTGGGTGTTGTTTTAGACGGCACTCTATCCTGGGACGATCACGTATCGGACCTCAGCCGCCGCTGTACGGGCCTACTAATCGGTCTCTCCCAAATTCGTCATTACATCCCCGACGGTGTCATCAAAATTTTGGTAATATCACTCGTCATGTCGCGCGTCCAATACTGCCTCACAGTATATGGCAACGGATCTCAAAAGAACTTTGATCGGATTCAGAAAATTCTAAATTTCGCAGCTAGAGTTATTTTCGGCCGCCGCAAATTCGACCACGTCTCTGATCTCCGTGACCAACTCCGCTGGATGACTCCCAAAACCATGGCTGACTTCCAAACCCTGGTCACCGCCCACAAGGCCATACAGCATGGAGAACCCGAGGTTCTGGCATCCATGTTTACATCAAATTCCGATGCCAGAGCGAGATCTACCCGTCAGGACCACCTTTTCCATCTCCCTCGGCCCCGATTAGAAACCGGCAAGCGTCGTTTTGCATATCGTGCCGCGACGTTACTGAACACCCTCCCCCGCGAGCTTGTGCAGCTGCCCCCCACCAGATTTGCTCGCGCCTCCAAAGCCAGACTTGTTCAGAGAATCTGAGCGTGGTATATGTGACTCTGCCCTAGTTTCGCCGCGTAGTTCGTGTATGCCTGTCATTGGTACCGTGCCACCAACGCGATATTCCGAACGTGACGAGTCTGAGTGCTCTGTGAGCAGTATGAATGTGCCGTGTGATGGTGTATTTGTTGAACTTAGCCTGTATGCTGCCAACCTGACACAGACTCTGAGCGGTAATCGCCACGCCAACTGTGGATGCTCATGAATGTAAATACATACATACATACATACATACAACATCACCAGCAACATCATCAGCAACATCATCAGCAACATCATCAGCAACATCATCAGCAAC
>JAXIVJ010011706.1:15000-32500 GCA_036785665.1 Chirona hameri | reverse complement strand
TCATCATCATCATCATCATCATCATCATCATCATCATCATCATCATCATCATCATCATCATCATCATCATCATCATCATCATCATCATCATCATCATCATCATCATCATCATTATCATCATCATGCCCGGAGGCGGTGTTGTACCGCCTCCGGGCATACCACACCGCCTCCGGGCATACAACACCGCCTCCGGGCATACTACACCGCCTCCGGGCATACCACACCGCCTCCGGGCATACAACACCGCCTCCGGGCATACTACACCGCCTCCGGGCATACCACACCGCCTCCGGGCATACAACACCGCCTCCGGGCATACTGCACCGCCTCCGGGCATACCACACCGCCTCCGGGCATACAACACCGCCTCCGGGCATACTACACCGCCTCCGGGCATACCAGACCGCCTCAGGGCATACAACACCGCCTCCGGGCATACAACACCGCCTCCGGGCATACCACACCGCCTCCGGGCATACAACACCGCCTCCGGGCATACAACACCGCCTCCGGGCATACCACACCGCCTCCGGGCATACAACACCGCCTCCGGGCATACAACACCGCCTCCGGGCATACCACACCGTCTCACGTCATCATCAGCAACATCATCAGCAACATCATCAGCAACATCACCAGCAACATCATCAGCAACATCATCAGCAACATCATCAGCAACATCATCAGCAACATCATCAGCAACATCATCATCAACATCATCATCAACATCATCATCAACATCATCATCAACATCATCATCAACATCATCAGGAACATCATCAGCAACATCATCAGCAACATCATCAGCAACATCATCAAAAACATCATCATCAGCAACATAATCATCAGCAACATCATCATCAGCAACATCATCATCATCATCATCATCATCATCATCATCATCATCATCATCATCATCATCATCATCATCATCATCATCATCATCATCATCATCATCATCATCATCATCATCATCATCATCATCATCATCATCATCATCATCATCATCATCATCATCATTATCATCATCATGCCCGGAGGCGGTGTTGTACCGCCTCCGGGCATACCACACCGCCTCCGGGCATACAACACCGCCTCCGGGCATACTACACCGCCTTCGGGCATACCACACCGCCTCCGGGCATACAACACCGCCTCCGGGCATACTACACCGCCTCCGGGCATACCACACCGCCTCCGGGCATACAACACCGCCTCCGGGCATACTGCACCGCCTCCGGGCATACCACACCGCCTCCGGGCATACAACACCGCCTCCGGGCATACTACACCGCCTCCGGGCATACCAGACCGCCTCAGGGCATACAACACCGCCTCCGGGCATACAACACCGCCTCCGGGCATACCACACCGCCTCCGGGCATACAACACCGCCTCCGGGCATACAACACCGCCTCCGGGCATACCACACCGCCTCCGGGCATACAACACCGCCTCCGGGCATACAACACCGCCTCCGGGCATACCACACCGTCTCACGTCATCATCAGCAACATCATCAGCAACATCATCAGCAACATCACCAGCAACATCATCAGCAACATCATCAGCAACATCATCAGCAACATCATCAGCAACATCATCAGCAACATCATCATCAACATTATCATCAACATCATCATCAACATCATCATCAACATCATCATCAACATCATCATCAACATCATCAGCAACATCATCAGCAACATCATCAGCAACATCATCAGCAACATCATCAACAACATCATCATCAGCAACATCATCATCAGCAACATCATCATCAGCAACATCATCATCATCATCATCATCATCATCATCATCATCATCATCATCATCATCATCATCATCATCATCATCATCATCATCATCATCATCATCATCATCATCATCATCATCATCATCATCATCATCATCATCATCATCATCATCATCATCATCATCATCATCATCATCATTATCATCATCATGCCTGGAGGCGGTGTTGTACCGCCTCCGGGCATACCACACCGCCTCCGGGCATACAACACCGCCTCCGGGCATACTACACCGCTTCCGGGCATACCACACCGCCTCCGGGCATACAACACCGCCTCCGGGCATACTACACCGCCTCCGGGCATACAACACCGCCTCCGGGCATACAACACCGCCTCCGGGCATACTGCACCGCCTCCGGGCATACCACACCGCCTCCGGGCATACAACACCGCCTCCGGGCATACTACACCGCCTCCGGGCATACCAGACCGCCTCAGGGCATACAACACCGCCTCCGGGCATACAACACCGCCTCCGGGCATACCACACCGCCTCCGGGCATACAACACCGCCTCCGGGCATACAACACCGCCTCCGGGCATACCACACCGTCTCACGTCATCATCAGCAACATCATCAGCAACATCATCAGCAACATCACCAGCAACATCATCAGCAACATCATCAGCAACATCATCAGCAACATCATCAGCAACATCATCAGCAACATCATCAGCAACATCATCATCAACATCATCATCAACATCATCATCAACATCATCATCAACATCATCAGCAACATCATCAGCAACATCATCAGCAACATCATCAGCAACATCATCAACAACATCATCATCAGCAACATCATCATCAGCAACATCATCATCAGCAACATCATCATCATCATCATCATCATCATCATCATCATCATCATCATCATCATCATCATCATCATCATCATCATCATCATCATCATCATCATCATCATCATCATCATCATCATCATCATCATCATCATCATCATCATCATCATCATCATCATCATCATCATCATCATCATCATCATCATCATCATCATCATCATTATCATCATCATGCCCGGAGGCGGTGTTGTACCGCCTCCGGGCATACCACACCGCCTCCGGGCATACAACACCGCCTCCGGGCATACTACACCGCCTCCGGGCATACCACACCGCCTCCGGGCATACAACACCGCCTCCGGGCATACTACACCGCCTCCGGGCATACCACACCGCCTCCGGGCATACAACACCGCCTCCGGGCATACTGCACCGCCTCCGGGCATACCACACCGCCTCCGGGCATACAACACCGCCTCCGGGCATACTACACCGCCTCCGGGCATACCAGACCGCCTCAGGGCATACAACACCGCCTCCGGGCATACAACACCGCCTCCGGGCATACCACACCGCCTCCGGGCATACAACACCGCCTCCGGGCATACAACACCGCCTCCGGGCATACCACACCGCCTCCGGGCATACAACACCGCCTCCGGGCATACAACACCGCCTCCGGGCATACCACACCGTCTCACGTCATCATCAGCAACATCATCAGCAACATCATCAGCAACATCACCAGCAACATCATCAGCAACATCATCAGCAACATCATCAGCAACATCATCAGCAACATCATCAGCAACATCATCATCAACATCATCATCAACATCATCATCAACATCATCATCAACATCATCATCAACATCATCAGGAACATCATCAGCAACATCATCAGCAACATCATCAGCAACATCATCAAAAACATCATCATCAGCAACATAATCATCAGCAACATCATCATCAGCAACATCATCATCATCATCATCATCATCATCATCATCATCATCATCATCATCATCATCATCATCATCATCATCATCATCATCATCATCATCATCATCATCATCATCATCATCATCATCATCATCATCATCATCATCATCATCATCATCATCATCATTATCATCATCATGCCCGGAGGCGGTGTTGTACCGCCTCCGGGCATACCACACCGCCTCCGGGCATACAACACCGCCTCCGGGCATACTACACCGCCTTCGGGCATACCACACCGCCTCCGGGCATACAACACCGCCTCCGGGCATACTACACCGCCTCCGGGCATACCACACCGCCTCCGGGCATACAACACCGCCTCCGGGCATACTGCACCGCCTCCGGGCATACCACACCGCCTCCGGGCATACAACACCGCCTCCGGGCATACTACACCGCCTCCGGGCATACCAGACCGCCTCAGGGCATACAACACCGCCTCCGGGCATACAACACCGCCTCCGGGCATACCACACCGCCTCCGGGCATACAACACCGCCTCCGGGCATACAACACCGCCTCCGGGCATACCACACCGCCTCCGGGCATACAACACCGCCTCCGGGCATACAACACCGCCTCCGGGCATACCACACCGTCTCACGTCATCATCAGCAACATCATCAGCAACATCATCAGCAACATCACCAGCAACATCATCAGCAACATCATCAGCAACATCATCAGCAACATCATCAGCAACATCATCAGCAACATCATCATCAACATTATCATCAACATCATCATCAACATCATCATCAACATCATCATCAACATCATCATCAACATCATCAGCAACATCATCAGCAACATCATCAGCAACATCATCAGCAACATCATCAACAACATCATCATCAGCAACATCATCATCAGCAACATCATCATCAGCAACATCATCATCATCATCATCATCATCATCATCATCATCATCATCATCATCATCATCATCATCATCATCATCATCATCATCATCATCATCATCATCATCATCATCATCATCATCATCATCATCATCATCATCATCATCATCATCATCATCATCATCATCATCATCATCATTATCATCATCATGCCTGGAGGCGGTGTTGTACCGCCTCCGGGCATACCACACCGCCTCCGGGCATACAACACCGCCTCCGGGCATACTACACCGCTTCCGGGCATACCACACCGCCTCCGGGCATACAACACCGCCTCCGGGCATACTACACCGCCTCCGGGCATACAACACCGCCTCCGGGCATACAACACCGCCTCCGGGCATACTGCACCGCCTCCGGGCATACCACACCGCCTCCGGGCATACAACACCGCCTCCGGGCATACTACACCGCCTCCGGGCATACCAGACCGCCTCAGGGCATACAACACCGCCTCCGGGCATACAACACCGCCTCCGGGCATACCACACCGCCTCCGGGCATACAACACCGCCTCCGGGCATACAACACCGCCTCCGGGCATACCACACCGTCTCACGTCATCATCAGCAACATCATCAGCAACATCATCAGCAACATCACCAGCAACATCATCAGCAACATCATCAGCAACATCATCAGCAACATCATCAGCAACATCATCAGCAACATCATCAGCAACATCATCATCAACATCATCATCAACATCATCATCAACATCATCATCAACATCATCAGCAACATCATCAGCAACATCATCAGCAACATCATCAGCAACATCATCAACAACATCATCATCAGCAACATCATCATCAGCAACATCATCATCAGCAACATCATCATCATCATCATCATCATCATCATCATCATCATCATCATCATCATCATCATCATCATCATCATCATCATCATCATCATCATCATCATCATCATCATCATCATCATCATCATCATCATCATCATCATCATCATCATCATCATCATCATCATCATCATCATCATCATCATCATCATCATCATCATTATCATCATCATGCCCGGAGGCGGTGTTGTACCGCCTCCGGGCATACCACACCGCCTCCGGGCATACAACACCGCCTCCGGGCATACTACACCGCCTCCGGGCATACCACACCGCCTCCGGGCATACAACACCGCCTCCGGGCATACTACACCGCCTCCGGGCATACTACACCGCCTCCGGGCATACAACACCGCCTCCGGGCATACAACACCGCCTCCGGGCATACCACACCGCCTCCGGGCATACAACACCGCCTCCGGGCATACAACACCGCAAACGGGCATACCACACCGTCTCACGTCATCATCAGCAACATCATCAGCAACATCATCAGCAACATCATCAGCAACATCACCAGCAACATCATCAGCAACATCATCAGCAACATCATCAGCAACATCATCATCAACATCATCATCAACATCATCATTAACATCATCATCAACATCAACATCATCATCAACATCATCATCAACATCATCATCAACATCGTCATCAACATCATCATCAACATCATCATCAACATCATCATCAACATCATCATCAACATCATCAGCAACATCATCAACAACATCATCAGCAACATCATCAGCAACATCATCAACAACATCATCATCAGCAACATCATCATCAGCAACATCATCATCAGCAACATCATCATCATCATCATCATCATCATCATCATCATCATCATCATCATCATCATCATCATCATCATCATCATCATCATCATCATCATCATCATCATCATCATCATCATCATCATCATCATCATCATCATCATCATCATCATCATCATCATCATCATCATCATCATGCCCGGAGGCGGTGTTGTACCGCCTCCGGGCATACCACACCGCCTCCGGGCATACAACACCGCCTCCGGGCATACTACACCGCCTCCGGGCATACCACACCGCCTCCAGGCATACAACACCGCCTCCGGGCATACTACACCGCCTCCGGGCATACCACACCGCCTCCGGGCATACAACACCGCCTCCGGGCATACTGCACCGCCTCCGGGCATACCACACCGCCTCCGGGCATACAACACCGCCTCCGGGCATACTACACCGCCTCCGGGCATACCAGACCGCCTCAGGGCATACAACACCGCCTCCGGGCATACAACACCGCCTCCGGGCATACCACACCGCCTCCGGGCATACCACACCGTCTCACGTCATCATCAGCAACATCATCAGCAACATCATCAGCAACATCACCAGCAACATCATCAGCAACATCATCAGCAACATCATCAGCAACATCATCAGCAACATCATCAGCAACATCATCATCAACATCATCATCAACATCATCATCAACATCATCATCAACATCATCATCAACATCATCAGCAACATCATCAGCAACATCATCAGCAACATCATCAGCAACATCATCAGCAACATCATCAACAACATCATCATCAGCAACATCATCATCAGCAACATCATCATCAGCAACATCATCATCATCATCATCATCATCATCATCATCATCATCATCATCATCATCATCATCATCATCATCATCATCATCATCATCATCATCATCATCATCATCATCATCATCATCATCATCATCATCATCATCATCATCATCATCATCATCATCATCATCATCATCATCATCATCATCATCATCATCATCATCATCATCATCATTATCATCATCATGCCCGGAGGCGGTGTTGTACCGCCTCCGGGCATACCACACCGCCTCCGGGCATACAACACCGCCTCCGGGCATACTACACCGCCTTCGGGCATACCACACCGCCTCCGGGCATACAACACCGCCTCCGGGTATACTACACCGCCTCCGGGCATACCACACCGCCTCCGGGCATACAACACCGCCTCCGGGCATACTGCTCCGCCTCCGGGCATACAACACCGCCTCCGGGCATACAACACCGCCTCCGGGCATACTACACCGCCTCCGGGCATACCAGACCGCCTCAGGGCATACAACACCGCCTCCGGGCATACAACACCGCCTCCGGGCATACCACACCGCCTCCGGGCATACAACACCGCCTCCGGGCATACAACACCGCCTCCGGGCATACCACACCGCCTCCGGGCATACAACACCGCCTCCGGGCATACAACACCGCCTCCGGGCATACCACACCGTCTCACGTCATCATCAGCAACATCATCAGCAACATCATCAGCAACATCACCAGCAACATCATCAGCAACATCATCAGCAACATCATCAGCAACATCATCAGCAACATCATCAGCAACATCATCATCAACATCATCATCAACATCATCATCAACATCATCATCAACATCATCATCAACATCATCAGCAACATCATCAGCAACATCATCAGCAACATCATCAGCAACATCATCAACAACATCATCATCAGCAACATCATCATCAGCAACATCATCATCAGCAACATCATCATCATCATCATCATCATCATCATCATCATCATCATCATCATCATCATCATCATCATCATCATCATCATCATCATCATCATCATCATCATCATCATCATCATCATCATCATCATCATCATCATCATCATCATCATCATCATCATCATCATCATCATCATCATTATCATCATCATGCCTGGAGGCGGTGTTGTACCGCCTCCGGGCATACCACACCGCCTCCGGGCATACAACACCGCCTCCGGGCATACTACACCGCCTCCGGGCATACAACACCGCCTCCGGGCATACAACACCGCCTCCGGGCATACTGCACCGCCTCCGGGCATACCACACCGCCTCCGGGCATACAACACCGCCTCCGGGCATACTACACCGCCTCCGGGCATACCAGACCGCCTCAGGGCATACAACACCGCCTCCGGGCATACAACACCGCCTCCGGGCATACCACACCGCCTCCGGGCATACAACACCGCCTCCGGGCATACAACACCGCCTCCGGGCATACCACACCGTCTCACGTCATCATCAGCAACATCATCAGCAACATCATCAGCAACATCACCAGCAACATCATCAGCAACATCATCAGCAACATCATCAGCAACATCATCAGCAACATCATCAGCAACATCATCATCAACATCATCATCAACATCATCATCAACATCATCATCAACATCATCATCAACATCATCAGCAACATCATCAGCAACATCATCAGCAACATCATCAGCAACATCATCAACAACATCATCATCAGCAACATCATCATCAGCAACATCATCATCAGCAACATCATCATCATCATCATCATCATCATCATCATCATCATCATCATCATCATCATCATCATCATCATCATCATCATCATCATCATCATCATCATCATCATCATCATCATCATCATCATCATCATCATCATCATCATCATCATCATCATCATTATCATCATCATGCCCGGAGGCGGTGTTGTACCGCCTCCGGGCATACCACACCGCCTCCGGGCATACAACACCGCCTCCGGGCATACTACACCGCCTCCGGGCATACCACACCGCCTCCGGGCATACAACACCGCCTCCGGGCATACTACACCGCCTCCGGGCATACTACACCGCCTCCGGGCATACAACACCGCCTCCGGGCATACAACACCGCCTCCGGGCATACCACACCGCCTCCGGGCATACAACACCGCCTCCGGGCATACAACACCGCAAACGGGCATACCACACCGTCTCACGTCATCATCAGCAACATCATCAGCAACATCATCAGCAACATCATCAGCAACATCACCAGCAACATCATCAGCAACATCATCAGCAACATCATCAGCAACATCATCATCAACATCATCATCAACATCATCATTAACATCATCATCAACATCAACATCATCATCAACATCATCATCAACATCATCATCAACATCGTCATCAACATCATCATCAACATCATCATCAACATCATCATCAACATCATCATCAACATCATCAGCAACATCATCAGCAACATCATCAGCAACATCATCAGCAACATCATCAACAACATCATCATCAGCAACATCATCATCAGCAACATCATCATCAGCCACATCATCATCATCATCATCATCATCATCATCATCATCATCATCATCATCATCATCATCATCATCATCATCATCATCATCATCATCATCATCATCATCATCATCATCATCATCATCATCATCATCATCATCATTATCATCATCATGCCCGGAGGCGGTGTTGTACCGCCTCCGGGCATACCACACCGCCTCCGGGCATACAACACCGCCTCCGGGCATACTACACCGCCTCCGGGCATACCACACCGCCTCCGGGCATACAACACCGCCTCCGGGCATACTACACCGCCTCCGGGCATACCACACCGCCTCCGGGCATACAACACCGCCTCCGGGCATACTGCACCGCCTCCGGGCATACCACACCGCCTCCGGGCATACAACACCGCCTCCGGGCATACTACACCGCCTCCGGGCATACCAGACCGCCTCAGGGCATACAACACCGCCTCCGGGCAT
This sequence comes from Chirona hameri, assembly GCA_036785665.1. Classification (NCBI taxonomy): domain Eukaryota; kingdom Metazoa; phylum Arthropoda; class Thecostraca; order Balanomorpha; family Balanidae; genus Chirona; species Chirona hameri. The sequence continues at coordinate 22,439 of JAXIVJ010011706.1, read as the reverse complement.
ACAACACCGCCTCAGGGCATACCACACCGCCTCCGGGCATACAACACCGCCTCCGGGCATACAACACCGCCTCCGGGCATACCACACCGCCTCCGGGCATACAACACCGCCTCCGGGCATACAACACCGCCTCCGGGCATACCACACCCTCTCACGTCATCATCAGCAACATCATCAGCAACATCATCAGCAACATCACCAGCAACATCATCAGCAACATCATCAGCAACATCATCAGCAACATCATCAGCAACATCATCAGCAACATCATCATCAACATCATCATCAACATCATCATCAACATCATCATCAACATCATCATCAACATCATCAGCAACATCATCAGCAACATCATCAGCAACATCATCAGCAACATCATCAACAACATCATCATCAGCAACATCATCATCAGCAACATCATCATCAGCAACATCATCATCATCATCATCATCATCATCATCATCATCATCATCATCATCATCATCATCATCATCATCATCATCATCATCATCATCATCATCATCATCATCATCATCATCATCATCATCATCATCATCATCATCATCATCATCATCATCATCATCATCATCATCATTATCATCATCATGCCTGGAGGCGGTGTTGTACCGCCTCCGGGCATACCACACCGCCTCCGGGCATACAACACCGCCTCCGGGCATACTACACCGCTTCCGGGCATACCACACCGCCTCCGGGCATACAACACCGCCTCCGGGCATACTACACCGCCTCCGGGCATACAACACCGCCTCCGGGCATACTGCACCGCCTCCGGGCATACTGCACCGCCTCCGGGCATACCACACCGCCTCCGGGCATACAACACCGCCTCCGGGCATACTACACCGCCTCCGGGCATACCAGACCGCCTCAGGGCATACAACACCGCCTCCGGGCATACAACACCGCCTCCGGGCATACCACACCGCCTCCGGGCATACAACACCGCCTCCAGGCATACAACACCGCCTCCGGGCATACCACACCGTCTCACGTCATCATCAGCAACATCATCAGCAACATCATCAGCAACATCACCAGCAACATCATCAGCAACATCATCAGCAACATCATCAGCAACATCATCAGCAACATCATCAGCAACATCATCATCAACATCATCATCAACATCATCATCAACATCATCATCAACATCATCATCAACATCATCAGCAACATCATCAGCAACATCATCAGCAACATCATCAGCAACATCATCAACAACATCATCATCAGCAACATCATCATCAGCAACATCATCATCAGCAACATCATCATCATCATCATCATCATCATCATCATCATCATCATCATCATCATCATCATCATCATCATCATCATCATCATCATCATCATCATCATCATCATCATCATCATCATCATCATCATCATCATCATCATCATCATCATCATCATCATCATCATCATCATCATCATCATCATCATCATCATCATCATCATCATCATCATCATCATCATCATCATCATCATCATCATCATCATCATCATCATCATCATCATCATCATCATCATCATCATCATCATCATCATCATCATTATCATCATCATGCCCGGAGGCGGTGTTGTACCGCCTCCGGGCATACCACACCGCCTCCGGGCATACAACACCGCCTCCGGGCATACTACACCGCCTCCGGGCATACCACACCGCCTCCGGGCATACAACACCGCCTCCGGGCATACTACACCGCCTCCGGGCATACCACACCGCCTCCGGGCATACAACACCGCCTCCGGGCATACTGCACCGCCTCCGGGCATACCACACCGCCTCCGGGCATACAACACCGCCTCCGGGCATACTACACCGCCTCCGGGCATACCAGACCGCCTCAGGGCATACAACACCGCCTCCGGGCATACAACACCGCCTCCGGGCATACCACACCGCCTCCGGGCATACAACACCGCCTCCGGGCATACAACACCGCCTCCGGGCATACCACACCGCCTCCGGGCATACAACACCGCCTCCGGGCATACAACACCGCCTCCGGGCATACCACACCGTCTCACGTCATCATCAGCAACATCATCAGCAACATCATCAGCAACATCACCAGCAACATCATCAGCAACATCATCAGCAACATCATCAGCAACATCATCAGCAACATCATCAGCAACATCATCATCAACATCATCATCAACATCATCATCAACATCATCATCAACATCATCATCAACATCATCAGGAACATCATCAGCAACATCATCAGCAACATCATCAGCAACATCATCAAAAACATCATCATCAGCAACATCATCATCAGCAACATCATCATCAGCAACATCATCATCATCATCATCATCATCATCATCATCATCATCATCATCATCATCATCATCATCATCATCATCATCATCATCATCATTATCATCATCATGCCTGGAGGCGGTGTTGTACCGCCTCCGGGCATACCACACCGCCTCCGGGCATACAACACCGCCTCCGGGCATACTACACCGCTTCCGGGCATACCACACCGCCTCCGGGCATACAACACCGCCTCCGGGCATACTACACCGCCTCCGGGCATACAACACCGCCTCCGGGCATACAACACCGCCTCCGGGCATACTGCACCGCCTCCGGGCATACCACACCGCCTCCGGGCATACAACACCGCCTCCGGGCATACTACACCGCCTCCGGGCATACCAGACCGCCTCAGGGCATACAACACCGCCTCCGGGCATACAACACCGCCTCCGGGCATACCACACCGCCTCCGGGCATACAACACCGCCTCCGGGCATACAACACCGCCTCCGGGCATACCACACCGTCTCACGTCATCATCAGCAACATCATCAGCAACATCATCAGCAACATCACCAGCAACATCATCAGCAACATCATCAGCAACATCATCAGCAACATCATCAGCAACATCATCAGCAACATCATCATCAACATCATCATCAACATCATCATCAACATCATCATCAACATCATCATCAACATCATCAGCAACATCATCAGCAACATCATCAGCAACATCATCAGCAACATCATCAACAACATCATCATCAGCAACATCATCATCAGCAACATCATCATCAGCAACATCATCATCATCATCATCATCATCATCATCATCATCATCATCATCATCATCATCATCATCATCATCATCATCATCATCATCATCATCATCATCATCATCATCATCATCATCATCATCATCATCATCATCATCATCATCATCATCATCATCATCATCATCATCATCATCATCATTATCATCATCATGCCCGGAGGCGGTGTTGTACCGCCTCCGGGCATACCACACCGCCTCCGGGCATACAACACCGCCTCCGGGAATACTACACCGCCTCCGGGCATACCACACCGCCTCCGGGCATACAACACCGCCTCCGGGCATACTACACCGCCTCCGGGCATACTACACCGCCTCCGGGCATACAACACCGCCTCCGGGCATACAACACCGCCTCCGGGCATACCACACCGCCTCCGGGCATACAACACCGCCTCCGGGCATACAACACCGCAAACGGGCATACCACACCGTCTCACGTCATCATCAGCAACATCATCAGCAACATCATCAGCAACATCATCAGCAACATCACCAGCAACATCATCAGCAACATCATCAGCAACATCATCAGCAACATCATCATCAACATCATCATCAACATCATCTTTAACATCATCATCAACATCAACATCATCATCAACATCATCATCAACATCATCATCAACATCGTCATCAACATCATCATCAACATCATCATCAACATCATCATCAACATCATCATCAACATCATCAGCAACATCATCAGCAACATCATCAGCAACATCATCAGCAACATCATCAACAACATCATCATCAGCAACATCATCATCAGCAACATCATCATCAGCCACATCATCATCATCATCATCATCATCATCATCATCATCATCATCATCATCATCATCATCATCATCATCATCATCATCATCATCATCATCATCATCATCATCATCATCATCATCATCATCATCATCATCATCATCATCATCATCATCATCATCATCATCATCATCATCATCATCATCATCATCATCATCATCATCATCATGCCCGGAGGCGGTGTTGTACCGCCTCCGGGCATACCACACCGCCTCCGGGCATACAACACCGCCTCCGGGCATACTACACCGCCTCCGGGCATACCACACCGCCTCCAGGCATACAACACCGCCTCCGGGCATACTACACCGCCTCCGGGCATACCACACCGCCTCCGGGCATACAACACCGCCTCCGGGCATACTGCACCGTCTCCGGGCATACCACACCGCCTCCGGGCATACAACACCGCCTCCGGGCATACTACACCGCCTCCGGGCATACCAGACCGCCTCAGGGCATACAACACCGCCTCCGGGCATACAACACCGCCTCCGGGCATACCACACCGCCTCCGGGCATACCACACCGTCTCACGTCATCATCAGCAACATCATCAGCAACATCATCAGCAACATGTTTTTGAGTGCGTGGTGAAACTGTATATAGTGAGTTTATACCGATCTGGACAGTGATCAGCGTTCGTCATCAGCTGATCAACAAACAACACACCATGCATCGGGACATAGCTCGGCTGCTGGTCCTGCTCGCAGTGGTGCGCGTACTCACCATCGTGGCCTGCCCGGCCCCAGCACCACCGCCGAGGCCGGTGAGGAATCGTGAAGCCGACGGCCAGCTGAGACACTTCACTACCCGCCGAAGACCAGCATCACCGAGACCAAGTCGCGAAACCCCACCTAACGTCACCTGTGAATTTGAACCCGACCCGTGGAACCTATCCGCCGGGCGCCCGTTAGCGGCGAGCGCCCGAGCCCCAGGGACGACCGCGAGTGCTCTGCCCGTGACCCACGGGGTAACCGGCGGACCGCCCGCGCACCCGCCGCCGCTGCCGCCGGCACCCTGGCTCCAAGGTCACAGCGGTGTTTCTATGCCGCTGCGTCCGCCTACCGACTGCCCCGCCCCCCGCGCCCCCGCGCCGCCGCCGGCCCGCGTGCCCGCGCCGAAGCGCACCGGCGGCCGCCGCCCCCAGCGCCGCGGCGCCCGGGGTAGACGTGGGCGTGGCAAACAAAACATCGAAGCGGCGACTCCACTCTCCGGCCAGCGTGCTAACACCGGACTGCTGGTCGGCGCCCTGAATATACAAAGCATGAAGCCCTAGCTACTGGAGCTGTCCGACGATCTAAGCCGCCACGACTACGACGTTCTCCTGATGCAGGAGACATGGTTGCGCCCAAGCACCCCAAACCGACTGCTCGTCTTACCCGGCTACAAGATCAGCCGAGTTGATCGACCCGATAGCAGCGGCTACGGTGGGGTCGCCATCGTTACGAAAACCAACATCACCTCAGTAGCGTTGAAGCCAAGCGCCGCTCCGCACCCTGGCAGCCAGCTGGAGTCCCAGTGGGCGCTCCTCAAGCTGGATCACAACCGCCAGTTAATCGTCTGCCCCATCTACCGACCACCCCGCCACACTGACGGCTCTCTGCGTGCCGACTTTGCCGACCTGGAAAATCAGCTACAGCGAGTGTTGATCGACCATCCCAAGGTACCCTTTATCATCTGTGGTGACCTGAACTGTGACCAACTAAAAGACCATAGTTTTCGTGCGGGCCAATATCTCCGTGATTTTCTATCTGACTACTCTCTGGATCAACTTGTAAATGTGCCCACCTATACTTCGGGATCACTCTTAGACGTCTGCATCGCTAAAAATAAGGAGCTCGTTCTTGATTGTCGTGTGAACCACTGTCATTATAGCCCACATAAATTCGTCCACGTAGAAATTGACGTCCCTAAACAACGTAAAAACCCTACCGTCATCCAATCCCGCTCTTTTAACCGAGTAGATGTCGAGGCCCTCCACCACGACCTGATGTCCGCTGATTGGGATGATGTGTTCAGTGCCGGGACCGTTGATGATATGTGGAACGCGTTTTTGGCCCTATTTTTACCCATTTATGACGACCACGCGCCTCTAAAAAACGTGACTATCCGTAACCCCACCGCTCCTCCCGTCTCGTCTGCCACCCGTCAAACCATGGACCAGCGCCGCGCTGCGCTGCGGCAATTCGGTCGAACATCGGAAAATTACAAAGATCTCAACCGTTCCGTCCGTGCGGCGGTGCGAAGCGACCGACGTATCCAAATTCAAAGGGAGATCAGCGAGCGTGGTCCGAACAAAGTGTGGCAATGTTTACGGACAGTAGTGGCCGGCAAAAAGGACAGCCAGTGTGTCCAACCAGACGTGCCCGCTGACGATCTAAATTCTTTTTTCGTATCCGTTGGTCCAAATATCGCCTCTGAAATCCGTAACCAGACCGCAGTACCTCAGTTAGTTGTCCGCCTCCCTCGTGTCGGTGCCTGCGGTTTTAAACCTAGAGCGATAACGATTGGGGAACTCGGTTGCACAGTTTTCAGCATGCGTAACTCAGCCGCCTGCGGTACTGACGGTGTGTGCATCCGCATGCTGAAAACTGGCTTCCCAGCCACCGGCGACATCATCCTGCATATTATCAATACATGCATCACGAAATCAGACATCCCCGCTCAATGGAAGCATTCTATAGTTCATCCCATCTTCAAGTCTGGCAATCCATCTGACCCCACCAACTTTAGACCCATCTCATTGGTTCCTGTCATCATGAAGGTTGTAGAGCGCGTTATCCATCAGCAGCTCTATAACTACCTCTCTCAAAATCATCTCCTGGCCTGCACCCAACACGGTTTCCGCCCCCGGCACTCCACTGAAACTGCGCTTCTATCTGTAACGGACCGTATCCTCGCCGCCACCGACAGGGGGGAAATCTCAATGCTCTGCCTTATCGATCTTAGTAAATGTTTCGACGTGATAGACCACAAACTATTGGTAACTAAATTAGCAGCGCACGGCATTGACATCTCCTGGTTTGCTGCCTATCTTCAGGGACACACACAGAGTGTCTCCCTGAAGGACGGGTCCGGAAGCCGTGTACTGTCGCGTCCTCTCCCCAATACTATGGGTGTGTTCCAAGGCTCCGCACTGGGCCCCCTGCTTTTCACAGTGTTCTCTAATGACCTTTCTTTGTGCTCTGACGACGCCTCAGTCATCCAGTACGCCGATGACACCCAACTGTTGTTGAGTGGTCCGCCAAACAACCTCAGTAGACTCATCTCGCGCATGGAAGTTTCTCTCACTTCACTCGATGGCTGGTTTCGTGCGAACGCCCTAAAAGTTAACACCACCAAAACTCAACTAATAGTTTTCGGAAGCCGTCAAAATTTACGCAACATGGCTGACTTCACTGTCTCTTTCCGTGATTCTGAGTTAGTGCCATGTGCGCAGGTGGGGAATCTGGGTGTTGTTTTAGACGG